>BQNB010027640.1:0-57444 GCA_026074375.1 Tanacetum coccineum
TTCGTACGAGAAAATAATGATAAAGTAATAATAATAATAATAATAATAATAATAATAATAATAATAATAATAAAGAAAACAAACGAAGATAGAGACGACGAGCTTGACAATGTCAAGACGGATGGTGGTTAGCGTACGATAAACTATACTCAAAAAGTTATGCAGCTCTTCCTGAGCATTGCGAATGTTCATAGAACAATCACACGACGAGGTATACGGTTGTCTTAAAGGTGGTAGCGGAAATAGTGGAGGAAAGATATTAGCCATCTCTATGGTTGAAGAGGCGTGGTTGAGTGAGAAGGAAGAGGTGTGATCGAAAGACAAAGAGTGTTTTCGTCGAAGAGAGAAGGATGTTTTCGTCGAAGAGAAAAGGAGAGCGTTTTAACTTATGTTGTTAAAAGTCTTGAATAGGGATTTTCGGATATGACTTTTAACGTTTGCGATCGCAAGTTAAAGATAAAAAGGATTGAATAGGGATTTTCGGATATGACCTTTAACGTTTGGGATTGCAAGTTAAAGATACTTGAATATTTCGGATGAAATACTTAAGTTGTCAAACCTACTTAGAAGGGTATTAGATTTGCATCTAACTTTTCTGTGACAAAGAGTGGATTATTTGGAAGAAAGGGAGATGATGATTAAGAAAATGTGTGAAGGAAGACTCTAGAAGATTTAAGACTATTTTATGACTCTTTTGAAAATTTAAATTAGTGACACGGACGCGAAGAAAGATATTCTAGTGTTAGAAAATATATACATAAATGTATAAGACATATAGATATAAGCATGCAAGTATATCTAAGCATGCATCGACACAATAATCAACAAGATTAATGTTTAAGACTATATGACATATAAACCTTATTTGTCATACATCAACCTAACATAGTATAGTGCACAATTAACACATAAGTCATGTAAAATGACGCATACAAAACATGATAATTTTAAATGCAATCATCATGTAAAACATGTTAGCATTTAGCACTTAGGAGCATGTGTTATATAGATAAATTAAGAGATATTTTATTTAAATTGCTAGTAAAAGGCAAACGCTTTTTAAAAACGGACATGCTTCAATAGTAAGCAATATAAAGTTGGCATTAAGATAAAAAATATAAAAGCATAAATTGCAATTTACATGAGAGCCCGTATCATCTTGAAACTTCAAAAGCTATATATGAGATGCAAGTAGTCAAGATTGATAAGGGAGAATCCTAATTGCTACTGATTACTATTGCATCGAATGAGATACAAAGTCTATCAATGTAGATATCATTAGGCATTTTTGCAGAGACAATTTTTTAATCAAATTTGAGAATGAATATGAGACTATCAGGCTAAACACGGCCATTTTTACGAGTTATATCACAAACCCAACTTAACTCTTGGAAGTAATTCAATCGTTAGGTCAAATTGAATTTCAAGTGCAATAGATTCTCCAGTAGTCATTCTCATGTTAGATAAAATATAATTCCTATATTTGCCTAATGAAGTGTAGCAATGATAAACTTTGTATTATCTTTTCATACATGGCCTAACATGACTCAACTAACATGCTTTAATTCCAGTCCGCAAAATCCTAATCAAGATGTGTGGAATTCTATGGTTGAATGAGAGAGCAAGTAAGTTGTTGTAGGCATAAGAAAGAATGAGTCATCTAGGACCTAGTAGTATTCTTAGAGACACCACCATCCTCTCTATAAAAACCTCTCTACACCTCCCACCCCAAATGTGTAATGCTCTATATTGGGAGTGTTCAAAGAATGCACATTTGCATGTCTTTTATGAAATAAATCTAATTAAGGTTATTTACCTTAATAGATCTTATGAATATTTCTTTGTATAAATAATGATGATTAACTAAAGTTTAGTTAAATGTATGTTAGACTTTTAAACAAGAAAAGATGTCTAAATCTAATTCCATAGGGCGAATCTACCTAAACCGAAGATGAATATAGGACGAAAGATCCATCGATCCTTGGAGGTGCCAAGTTTGGGCAAGGATTATTTTTCTATTATTTGGGAGATGTTGTTGATATTAGGTTATTAAGAGAAACTTATATAAGTAATAAGGGTTCTCGGTTTGATTTTTAGGAAATGACATCCAAGACTTGCTTATCAAGTTAGAGTACTTATGAGTTTCCCGATGGAAATTCATAAGTCGTCAATCCTACTTAGAGTGTGTTAAGTTTAGCATGTATAATCTGACCATAGCTAATAACACAACATTTGAACACTTTAAACTCAATGAAACATCTTCATTGCAAGTGTGAATTGCAATCGACTTCGTAATTTCATGTAATAACAGAGGATGGTTAAACATGTAGACACGGGAAAATTTACATGGTCATTTGATTGATATTTTCGTGATCTAGATAAATCATAATCTCGATTTCATGTTCATATTCTAATTTTGTAATTAGATTGAATAATGAGATTGATTATCGTTTGAATAATAATCATCTTCATATTCAAAATCCTCTTACGATCACCTATTGAAAGAAAGCACAAAAATGGATTGTGGAATATGTTCAATTCTTCCTAATTCTAACCTTAGATGGTTAAAGGGTTCTTATTTGGTGAAGAAGATATATTGTGCTTATTTGATCAAGTAAGAGAGAGTTTTGATGAGAAGATAGTTTGAGTTTTTAGTTGTGCTTTTTAATTGTTTGAGCAAAGTTACATATGTTGTGCGTTTGCTCATGTTTGGCTTTTTGGAGATGACGACTTTACCAATTGCATTGTAAGGTAAATTACTTGAATATTCTGGACAAAACATTCAAGTCGTCAATCCTACTTCATTGTGTATTTTATGCATATATTTGCCAAATATTTAGAACATAACTATTAGACAAGTAGACTCAATATGACATCATCTACACAAGTGTGAGTTATGATCCGATGCATATTCTTATCGTCTTGAAAAATGATGTCGTTATTTTCATATCAATTGAGTGTGATTGAGCATATAGGTTTAAGATAATATCTCTTGTTATATTTTAATATAATCTTAAATCTAGACAAATAAGAATCCGATTTTTTGTTCATACTCGAAAACTTGTCAATTAGATTCGATAATAATATCAATCATAGTTTGAATAATGAGTTGATATATATTCAAAATCTTTCTTGACCCTCACAAACACTCTTTTAAAAGAAGAAAAATAAAGATTTTCATAGTGTGTTCCATTAATCCTAAGAATAGTTGTAAGTGTGAGGTTGATGAATGATGACAAGTTAATTTCTTACTTCAAGATTGTCATATATTTTGCTTGTGCGAAAAACTATTTGTTGTTATGCATAGTATGCATAGTTTTTGACATTTTATTAGTGTATGAATGATTTTTCTAACCATTTTAATACAACACACATCTTTTGTAAAATACTATATGTTTATAAAAAGAATATAATTATGTGTGTGTGTTAGAACAATGCAAGCACAAGCAAGGTTTAACAAAAAAAATACAATTTCTTTTACTTAAATACTAATGTATTAATATGATATTTTCTTTTGTTTAACCAACCCAAGGTCAAACAAAGCAAGACGATGATAAGATTTAGACATCTTGTTGGAAGAGAGTTAATGTGTTGGAAATATTTTAGTAACGGATTTTAACATATGATCTTAGGATATTATTTTTCCACACACTTGACAAACTATTTAACTCTCGTTTCTAAATGGGTTACTACACTTAAAATAATCTACAAGATGTTTATGTAACACTTGTAAGTATAGTGATCTATGCCTATATGCAATGCACAAACAATTTTGCAACTTAACGCAAAAAATCTAGCGTAATTCCTACTAGGCATAATACGAAAAACTAGTAACATACAAATAGCATACATGGCTCATGTGTTTAGATATATAATTAGCTCAATTACAAATAGTAATGATTACTTATTAATATCTATTAACCAAGTTGAAACAAAAGTTAAACACACATAATCATCTAGCATACACATAAGGATATTCGTCGTCGTTTTGTGTATTAGATATAACGATGTATACATAGCTTGATTTTATTTGAAAACAAAAATAGTTTCCTCCCCATTTTAAAAATTAATCAAGATCAATGTTTTCAAGGATAAGTTGACTAGAAATGCTCGACTTGAAAGAAAAGGTAAACTACAAGTTTTACGTCAAACCGAAACATATAGTTTTGACCACTATGTAGTATTTTGCATTTCTGACTGACTTAAGTTTAGAATAAAGACTTGGAAGTATTTTTAAATGAAACTAGACTCAATTATCTTCGAAATGGCGGGTGGCACGACTTCTACGGACTTACGGTTGATTTTATATGATTTTTTGAAGTTTGCCAAAATCTGCTGAAACAGACAGGCGGCCCCCATAAAGGTGACGGCCCCCAGATATATTAGGGGGCCGCCCAGACATTTATGGGACCGCCACCAGTGACCCAAAAATACGTTTTTCGTATAAAATCATTTGGTAACTTAATGTAAAGACGTAGGACTTCAGGGAGTTGTTCCAGCACATAGAACATGTGTTTTAGACATCATTTTTACTCCTAGGACTTACAAAGACGTATTTTACACTTCCAAGCTTTTTGAGAATATTTTCAGTCAAGCTAGTATACGAGGTATATTTAACAACAAAACTAATACGAATCAAGCAACAAAACACTTTTCATATTTAATCCCCCTTCATGGGTAATTTGATACATGGATCATACTCTATTTTAAAAACTATTTGTTTTGAAAACTAGAGCAAGGTGGCTCTGATAACAATTGTGGAAACCGTAAAGGGGGGGGGGGGGTGAATACGTTTCCTTTTAAAATCTTTAAATCTTTTGTATCAATTTTTCAATCACTCTCTGCCGGCGGTCCCATAAATATATGGGGGCCGCCCTATTTAAAGGGACCGCCTCCAGAAGAGGTTTTCGGACTAGATCATTTGTATCAAATCACCAATCAAGTTTGACGCAATATGAGAAGTGTCGATAATGGATTTACAATAACTATCGCATATTCTACCAATATATCCACACTCACAATGTTTACTTACAAAGAGCTACACAACCATGACTAACACAACATACACAACAATTCACACAATCATAAGCACAATGCAAGTGTAAAAGTAAAGCGATAAATGTAAAGACATAAGTAAAGAGAAAGGTAAAAGAAAATGCAAACCGACATGATGATTTATAGTGGTTCGGTCACGAAGCTCCTCTTCGCCCTACTCCACTCCTCGAGTATCCAACTCGAGAGTTACTTCACTAATCAACAAGCTCCCTTTCGGCGGAGAAAACCTTATACCAATGCTTACATTATTTTCCGACACTAAGCTAGATGTCGAGTCCTTCTTCGGGTACAACCAAACCCGTTATGTTTTATGGCCCAACATAACAAACCTTGTGTTTTATGGCCTAAACACATAAACCACGTCGCTTACATTATTTTCCGACACTAAGCTAAATGTCGAGTCCTAATCTTAGCTAGAACCAATCTACCACTTCACCAAAGTATTTTAAGGCCTAAAATACTAACCAACCCACAATCAACCCATCCAAATATATACATCATTTGGATCTACACACTACTAAAGATTGGAAGACATGGACTCGATCTATATGTAACAAATGTTACAAATGGACTAACTAGACTACATAACTTCGGATCTTGAAGATGACCGAAGTTCTTCTCTTGCACTTGAGGGAAGAAGGAAAGAGTAGAAGATTGGATCACATTTAAACAAGATTAAACAAGTTAAATGATCAAAGATTTAGAGAGATTTAGTGAGATCTAGAGAGAGAAAGAACTGAGAGAAATTCGTGCAAAAGGGTTATGAAATCAGTTGGAGATGACCCACTATTTATAGGAGCTGAAAGCTGACAGTCTGGCAACGGCGGTCCCGGCGGTCCCTTATATATAAGGGGGCCGCCAGGCCTATAAGGGGGCCGCCGCCTAGACTCCGCTCCCTTTTTTGTCTTTTTGTGGGGAAGGTTGTATCTGGTATAGAAGCTTCCATTTTGGGGGGAAAACCAGATTTCAAATTTTATATTTAAATAAAACATTTCTTTTATTAAAAAGTATTTTGTGTTTATTTATTTTTGTGAAAAATACTTTTGTAGAAATGTAATGGTTAAGAAAAAAATATTTTTCTTTGATCATCCTACAAGTTTAATTTGTTTGTACATACCTTATGTGATTTACATCGGGTGCAAACAAATGTCGGTGTTGATGCAGACTTGAGACATAGAGTGTTGTTGATATGTATGCATTGATGATTTGTGATTACGAGTAACTTGCGTACTTTACGTTATGTATTACAGGTTACATGTTTGTTATCACCAAAACATAAAGAGATCGTATAGATTAAATATCGTAATATTTGCACTAACAATCTCCCCCTTTTTGATGATGACAAACTATGTAAACTATAGCACATAGTAGAGTTTAAAAGTTACTCGTTTACACTCCCTTCTCCCCCTTTTGTCGAAGCAAAAAGGTATAGTGTGGATTATGGTTGGAGCATATAGGTTGGAGGTTTGTGAAGAAGACATGAGAAGAGGGTACGTGCTCCGGGTATATATGTTGGAGGAATGAGAAGAGGATAGGTGCTCCGAGTATATAGGTTTGAGGTATGAGGAGAAGATGTGAGAAATAAAGGTGAAGGTGATTGTGTGTTCCTTGGATAGTTTAGAAAAGGTCATGAGAGGTGAGAAGTAGGCAAGACAAGAAGGTAGGTACTTTGAGTGTATAGGTTGAAGGAATGAGGAAAAGGTAGGTGATCCAAGTATATTGGTTGGAGGAATGAGAAGACAACATGAGAAATACGGTTGAGGTGATTTTGTGTTTCTTGGATAATTTAGAGGATGTCGTGATAGATGAGAAGAAGACATGAAAAGAAAGTAGGTACTTCAAATATATAAGTTGAAGTTATGAGAGGATGACCTTAAGGTTTAGGGTGATTTTGAAGTGGAGGAGGTGAAGTATTTGGAGTATGAATAAACCCTTCATCGTATTTGACAATCCCCAATCCTATCTTCCTATAAAGGTGAGCTTGCATCATCCTAGTGAAGTCTTCTATCATCATGGTTAAACTAAATCCATGCTATTAAACCACATAGCTCCTAGCTCCCCCTTGCTTATTGCATCCCCATGATAATTACATTCCTTGTATATTGACTCTAACGGATCCATGGATCAAATAAATTACCATCGATGCTCAAGAAGTTCGATGCAATTTAAATGAGCAAAACGCTTGCAAGTGCTCCCCCTCGGTGTATGCTCCCCCTTGTTTGGGGCACCAAGGAATCAAGATATTGTTGTGCTACAAAACAAAGTTAGTAGACAAGTGCACATATACATATAGCAAAACATGTAATTATTTCCTAAGTCATGAACGAATTAAACCAGAACCCGCCGTCTATTTAAATTCCGTTAAGGCAACGCACAAGTAAGGAGTATTAAGGACTATTACAAGGCCATTGGGAGATATTAAATGCATGTGTAATTATTACAGTGGATCAACCAGTATTAAGTGGGCAAGAGTATAAGTATGTGAAGACTGTTACTCGATCGGTTGATTTCTATACAATAATGTTTTCCTAGGACATATCAACAGCGGATACAGACAAAAGTTGGTCTTCTAAGATCCTAAACTTGCATATCAATCATAAGATGGCAACAATACCAAGATCTACATTCTAGGTTTCTTACAATCCTAAATAAACACAATAGGAGGTTTATCCAAGCATGTTATAGATAAAGCAAGAACATAAATGAATCAAAACAACACCACATAGTCATATTGATTATGATTAAATTAAACCTACTTTGATTAAAACATAAGTTTGGGGAGGAAGACATAGGGTTTTTTGGCCCACTAAAATGTTCTTTCCTAACAGCTGCTAAACGAACTAGGTTCGTGCCTCTTTTTATTCTAAAGGTTACACCTCTCAAAAACCTTAAATTCGGGTTTGTTATATACGGAAACATCGTTTGTGATGGCGTCGCGGTTTAATCGGACGCCGTCATGAAAGAGAATATTCTAGATAATGGGTTGGGTCGTGGTGCTCTAACGATGTTGTGAGATCTTGTGACGCCGTTTTGAGTCTGCGTTTTTTGTGACGGCATCAAGCTCTGAATCTGTGACGCCATCTCCAGCTGCTAAGAACATTATCTTGAGAGATGTTGGTGTAGGTCTGTAGTCTTGTTCGTTTCTTCTCCAAATGAGCCCAGTCACGTGTAATTCTTCCAAATGCCTTCCAAATGTGAATTTCCTAACATTAGAACGATTAAGTACCTATTTTGGGATAAATGCACAGATTTATGGTGGCCTAAACGACCCTAAAAAGTGTTTAATGACACCTCATCAAATACACCCCTACACTCTGGGATTTGGTTTGTCCTCAAACAAAATGGGCTTTTATATATACAATAACAATATGGGGTCATTTTACTACTTTTTTAAAAGTATTTTACAAACAAACCTTTTAGACTGGTTAATTAAAAAGCACGGCAAATATATACTAGCACCTCAATAAAGTGTTTGGGGATTCTCTTTTTCACTCGGTTGTATATTAAATTCTCAACTTATGGGGGAAACAGAAAATTCAACACTCATTACATGTCATAAATATAAATTACCCTTAGGCTTGGTTAAATGATCTAACCCTCCCACCGCCTAGCTGCATGTATTATTCATTAACTATCTAGAGGTTATTAAGGGTTTCTGTGGGGTGTTGGAGGTGTAAGATAACATATAATAGAAACAAAAATGGATGGGATACATTTGGGTGGCTTTAGGTGAATTTAGAGTAGAAGGGTTAGCTAATTATTTACACGAATATACTTTGGTTTGGTTGCTAAGCCAAGACTCGAACAAAGATATACAAACTCTACATAACTCTACATTAATCTTTTTTCTTTTTTTTTCTCATTTTTTTAATAACATAATACATCACATGGGGTTTATAATACGTACCCCTACACTTGAGCTTTTACATGCTCGATATTTACAATCTATCTAATGACCCGATTTGAGGTGGATCAAAATAACATGGAGATCATTTGACAAACATATGGGGGTATTGACTTAACTTTTCTTCCCTATTCTTCCGCGAAATAAATACTACCATGAATCCCAATCGTCCCAAAATAGTATTTACAAGGATAAGGACTTAGCAACCGTGTACTCAAATAATTAACTTGGGTTAAACACAATAATGTACTAAAAATGAGTACATATAAGGTAGGCTAAGGCTTTTTGGGTGTAACGATTAGTTTAAGGGTGACAATGCTCTTCATTAATAATCTGGAATCCACCAAAAAATTACAAGAACCGTGAAAAAGGATAGGCTCGGAGGGTTGTACTAGGGGTATCCTGCACTAAAAATGAGTGCATGGCAAGGGTGTGGGATAGTTATATGATCGGTGTGACCATCATAACAATTACAGGTTTAAAACATGGGTTAATCCTAATGCCTCTTATCAAGAAAATCCTAATACTTACTATGCGGTCTCGGGATGCATCACAATAACAAGTTCTAGAATTTAATACTTGTTACGGTCACTACTATATAATTTAATACCGATCTTAATGCTCAGAAAAGGCGACGAAGACCACACTGTACACATCCGTACATGACAGAATTGACACATGAGATGTCACTCCTTAACTCGAGAAAGCTCAAAGGGATAAACTAACTTGGGTTCAATAATAGTACCCCGAATTCATTTAGATCTAAAGGGCGAAAATAACCATTATTTGGGGTAGAATTCTGAGGGTTATTGTGCTAGTCATATAAATTTCTATCCATGAGACGCTATTAATACTTGGTTTTCGTCGGTATGTGTCATAAAAAAAAAATTAAATTTGGGTAAAAAATAAAATTCACCTTTATTGCTTTGTTTTGCTATATTACCCATATTTTAAGGATAAAGCTAACAAATGGCAATTGAAAGAATAGATTCTAAGGATATTTTCCTCTTCACACTTAAGTTGAAAACACCAGTCCCAATAGTTCAATAGATAGTACCGTATAAAAAACGAATAAAGGAAAAAAGTAAATAAGGAAAGTAACTTATCTCCCATGGTTTTTGCTCAATTAAGGTGAAGAAACCATTGTGAAATACTGGTTAAATCGTTTCTCCAAGATTCTCCAATGAAACTCCCTTTAGAAACTTCCAAGCTTACTTTCATAAATTATTCTGGTGAATCAAAGACAAAGACAACTACACCAAAGCATACAAATGTGCGATTAAAAAATATACGATATGAATTTTAGGGGTATTGACTCATAAAAGCAGTAAGGATTGGATGGAGAATGTGTTTAAACTCATTGGGTTTTGCAGGCTTATAAAAGATGAATACATATTTTAAATGTTATGCAAGTTTTATTTTCAAAAATAATTAAAAACTTTAAGTTTTCTAGACCTGGGCGTTTGACGCCGTCAGGGTTTTTGTGACCCCGTCACAGGTGTCGTGGTGACGGCGTCGCGTGTAAATCGTGACGCCGTCTCCACGTTCTGTGAAAATGAAATTTTTGTTTTTGATGAAAAATTTCCTGCACTTGATTCCATAAGTTAATTCCTGTACAAATAGCTGCATAAAACCTGAGATTTAACAATTCAATCATATGACTCGAAACTGACGCGAATTAATCTAAACAATTTATTTAACATGCTTGAACTTGGCTCAAAAGCCGGATAAATTCCCCTACACTTATTATTTGCAAAATACCTTTGATTGAAATTAAGACGAGGTTAAAGACAAACAAAGCATGATTACAATATAGTTCAAACATAATAAAACAAACTATGAAGAATTAAAACACACATGACACTCCTAATTTGCGGGAAAAGTAAATTGGGTTGCCTCCCAAGAAGCGCTTTTCTTTATTAACGAGTCTTGTAGCTAGACTCGAAGTCACACGTCCTTACATGACTTCTCCTTCATCATCTATTCCTCCTTCTTCTTTAATGGGAGTGGGGTGATTACTTTTGAAGTTGTTGCTCCTCCATTGGTTGAATTTCATCTCTTTATTAAGGTGGAGTTTTATCCTTTCTTCCCATTCTAGCACTAGCCTATTTACATTCATGATAGAGGTTATAGGCTCTATGTCGTTCTTAACTCCTTTCTCGATCTTACAGGAGGATTTAGATATCCTATAGAAACTTATCTTACTTTTCAGATTTAGAGTTATGGTGCCTTTGTCAAACTTAATTACGGCTTTAGCCGTTGTCAGGAATGGTGTCCCTAAGATGAAAGGCCTCTTTTCATCTTCCTTAATGTCTAGAATTACGAAAAGTCTACGGGTCACATGTTCGGCAACATCAATCTAAAAAGTCTTATGTTTTCCGTAAAGGGTAGATATGACAGAAGTGGCTAGTAATGTGAGAGGTTAATGTCGATCTCAAGGCCCTCTATGTCGGTTGTTTCTTAGAGGGTGGTGTAGGGCATGATGTTCACGTCAGATCCTTAGTCAACTAGGGCGTTTATGCCCTTTTGGCCTCTTATGTTACAAGGTATTTCGAAGTTTCCTCCGATGTCTTCCTTCCTTGTTATCCTTTTTCTGAGGATTACTTTGTAAACCGGCCCTTTAGGTGATATATTATAGGTTTTCCTTTTTGTTTTTCCAGCATGGGCTCTTAATAGGAAGTCATTGAACCTATGATCATCGACAAACCCTTCTATTAGTTTCTTATTGATGTTGTGTGTTAAGTAATATTCTACGGGCTGAGAGTTGGGTACTTCTGTTGTTTCTTCTTCTTCAGCCATTTTGATTGGTTCGCATTCAGCTTTGTTATTCGTTTCGACTTCCTTCACCGGTATTTTTATTTCAGTGGGCATTTCAGTGTTGTCGGGTGTCACAAATGTCTTGTTACTTCTTTCTTTCTCTTTTCTTGCAAGAGAGATAGAGTTTACGCTCTTGGTGACGGGGAATTTGGCTTCTTCCCTTATCAATACTTTTACAAGGGTTTTGCTAGTCATGAGTTCTTGTGGAAGTTGAACATTTATCATTTCCTGTCGTTGAATCTCCTCTCGTTGCTTGAAAAATGGCTTTTTCTTAAATCTTCATTCTTTTCGGTATACGTGTGCGGTGCCTGGTAGTCCCTTACTCGAGCCTCGAATGTAGTTCCTAATGCTTGTGGTTGAGGGCTTGGACATGTACGTTCATGAAAAGCGAAGGAGTTCAGTATTAGCGATTCATTTTGATTTTTCGGGTGAGAGCTCGAATGGGCAGCATTGACATAGCTTGAGAAGGGTGCCGGTCGCGATCCCTTTTTAGTAAGAGTTAATTTAATATTCAAGGCTCATGAATGTATTCCGTTAGGGTGTTTTCGTGGATGCCTTGAGTTTGTTAGTGTTAGCCTTGACGGTCTGACGAGTTCCTCGTTGTGTCATCCCAGCCTTCTTGTCATAGAGGGAGATGGTTCTCAATGATTTCCCAGATTCGTCGGCTTTCTTTTTGCGGAGTTTGCCGCGCCGCGAATTGTCAAATCTCGCATCTTAAGATGAAAAGGCGACTATGATCATAAAAAATTTGGATTTGAAGCCAACGATCGATGCCATGATGAGGGACTTTTTAGGAGTATGTCTGAATGAGGTCCACGTTCAGATATAATATTCTCCATGATGTTGTTGGAACATCTGGATATCGTTGCGGAGTTTTTGAAGGTCCTTTCTTAGTAGAAAGAATGAGCAAGGAATCGGGTAGTAATAATCCTTCTATGTCGGTGCATGGAGCTGCGGAAGGGTTAAGCCAATTGCTAGCTTGATTGCGAAGGGAAAATTGAAATAAATGCAAGCGCATTCTTTCCTTATTGTCACCGTCAAGGTGAAGTGAGTCCACAAGTTTAAGGAAATCCTTGAGGTGTTGGTTTGGATCCTCGGACCGAAGTCCGTGGAATGAGCATCCATTTTGCACCAACCGGATGGTGTCGGATCGAAGAGGTACCACATTGTTCCCTACGGGGAGCTCAATGGTATTCCTATAGCCCTCATGGCTTGGTTTGGGAGTAGTTCCTAGAGTACGGATTGGATGCTCGTCTCTTTATGGTGGTTGATCTGAGAGTGGATTATGAAACAGATAACACAAAGAAAAGATAGACTATAAGAAAGCTAATATGCGGAAATTAAATCTTACTTGAAAGGATTCAAGTAAGTAAAACTAAGCTAAACTATGATCAGAACCTAACTATTCCTCAGGCGGCGATGCCAAAAACTTGATGCAGGGCATCGTTAGACTTTTACACGAAAGTTTTACAACTCCCTAGGCAGTGCACCTAATCGTGTAGTATATAGGCAAGACTCATGGGGGGTTGTTATCCTTCATCGGGTTGGGAAGACTTGATCATGGTCTAACATAATTCTAAGGGTTGGGAGAATATTATTCTTGTATTTTTATGTTTTATGGAAAGCAGTAAATCATATATTTGAGAGGGGATTTGGTTTTAGCTAATAAACTAAAATAACTCTACGCTAATGGTGCGTAAAATATAATTAAAAAGATTTGTGTTTATTTAATTATGTATTACTCCCTAGGATTGCTTCTCCTAAGTGTTGTTTGCTTTGTCACACTTGTGATATCTAATGTAAGTATTTCCTAGGTCATGAACGGATTACATGAACCCGCCGTCTATTTAATAGTCCGTTAAGGCAACGACAAAGAAGGTAGTATGAAGACTATTACCAAGGCCCTTAAGAGTATATTAAAAGCATGATGAAATATATTTAAGAGTGGTTAGCCATATAAGGGGCAAGGTCAGTATGAAGACTGTTACCCGATGGTATCTTTTCTAATTAATCATGTTTTCTAGAGTTATTTCAAAGCGGATACATACAAAAGCTGGTTTTCTAAAACTAACATGCTAGCCATCACAAGAAGCAACACGCACTAAGATCTACATTCTAGTTTCATACAATCATAAATAAACTTAAATAGGAGGTTTAGCCAAGCATGTTATAGATAAGCATGAAACAATAAAATGAATCAAACAACACATAGGGACCTTATTGATTGATTAATTAACATTGCTTGATTAAAACATGTGTTGGAGGAAGTACAATAGGATTTTTAAGGCCTTATAATCGTCCCTAACAACTGTTTAAACGAACTAGGGTTTGTGCCTCTTTTTTATTCTAAAGTTAATACTCAAATCCCTAATTCGGGTGTGTGTATATATAGGAAAATTCGCTATGACGGCGTCGCATTTAATCGTGACCTCCATCATGAAATGAATATTCTAGATAATGGTTTGGGCGTGTGCTCTGACGCGTCGTTGAGTGAGATCTTGTGACGCCGTCTTGATCTTCGTTGTGATGGCGTCACGTTGAATCTGTGACGCCGTCTCTAGCTGCTGAGAACATTATCTTGAGAGATGTTGGTGTAGGTCCATAGTCTTGTTCGTTTCTTTTCCAAATGAGCCCAAGTCACGTGTAATTCTTCCAAATGCCTTCCAAATGTGAAATACCATAATACGGAACTGATTAACAGTACTATTATGGGCATAATGCTACGATTTAGGGGCTATACGACCCGAAAAAGGTATAAAATGACACCCTGTCATTAGGCAAATCTACAAGCCTCTTTAAATGATATTGATTGTTATTAGTTCGCATATTGGCGTGACTAATCTTCAATTGCCTAAAGTCTAAGTATCATCTATTGAGGTTAGAACAAAAGACCTATCTTTTGGTGAGTTCCCATTTTCATTATGTAAAGACTATTTTTCTTAATTCTTCTTCCTATGGTAATGTCGTCTTTAATTATTTCGCTATCGGTTTCACTAAAATAGCAACTTTACATTTTTATCGCATATTTGCCTTTACCAAGTTAAGTTAAAACCTAAATTTTTTCTAGTGACTATCATCATGAATAGTCGAGAGGTTTGAGTGATTGTACCTTTTTTGATGATATTGATTTTCAGTGCTTGCCAACCAAAACCACATTACTCCGTCTATAGTCTTTGTTGGGATGTGAAGAGAGTCTTTGTTGCCGTCATATGTCTGAGCACCTATTTGATCCATTCATCGGTTCTAATTGTGAATTTTGGCGTACCTAAATTCTTAAATAAAGCACTCAGCTTTTCGGTCCCCAATATCAATGGGTCCGCCGTTAGTGTTAATGCATACCATTTGGTTGACTAATGTAAGGATATGGAGGACAAGGGACCCCATTGGTTAATCATAGAGGTTAGAAATGATAATCTTGTTGTGTTCCATAGTTCCATCCAACTTGATGATAGATGCTTTTAGGATATAGTGTGTTGGACTTCCCATTGAGCATTTTAGGGTGTGTTTAGATTTTACTTTTTCCAAGCCCTTGGCCGAGGTGTAGGATTGGTGGTTGTTTGACATTCTTAGAAATGTTAAAAATAGGCTTTCTAGTTATTAACACGGAGTCATTTTTCTTTAAATATTGGTTCCTAGATTTTTTGCATTTCCTGTATTTTCTGTAGAGGGCCCGTTCGGTTCGTCTAAACTAGCCGATTCTCTTGCAGAGGGAACCGGATGCCGGTTTTACGATAGTAGCATTTTGACACCACTTAGGGACTTAACTTTTTCGTTACATTATTGCTAGTAGATGGGTTATGTCCTCTGTGTTGTCTTGTCCATATTTTTATTTTGGTGGTTTTTACATTTCAAGCCATTTCTTTGCAATGACGTAAACGAGCTGTTTTTAGTTTAGTGAGCTAATCTTATATTGGTAGTTTGATACTTGATTCACATTCAAGACTAATCTCTTTGTTTCTTTCTAGTTGTTCTATCTTTGACTTAAAGTTGCAAGCATCCTTTTTCAATGATTATTTTTAGATTTTAGATCGTTTTGTTTTCGTTAATGATCCTAAGACAAATTTGGCTTGATTATCATATTTATTTTGCCATTGATTCATTATCTAATGAAGAACTACCAATAAGTACAAGAGTATGGATGTACTCATAGAGTCAGTGCATGTGACAAATTTTGTCTTGTCGTCTTCACTCGTCGCTCCAACAACCAACAACAAACGCCTTTTGATCATTGAAGGAGTGTTTGGGACAATCACTAATGAAGTGATTCAGATCGCCACACTTGAAACATTTTCAATCATCCTTCTCCTTTTTGTCTTCCTTTACTTTCCAGAAGTTCTTTTGTTTGTCATGAGGTTGGCGGTCAAACTTTCCTCTTCGTCTAAAGATAATTTTTTGAATTCTCTTACGCCATGGCGTATTCTTATAATTGTATCTGAAGAGGTCGCTTCTTCTTCACTTAGGACCTTTCTTGCTTTTGAGAACAAGTGTTCTTCGTACTTTTCTTTGTTGCTCTTAGAGATCTTTGAGTCTTTTCAAAGTACTACCTCATAAACTTTTAGATTGCCGATATTAGAGCGGTCTAGAATGGTAGTGTTAGTATAAGTCCTTGGATTCTTATGTTGTTTTTGTAACTTCAGACGCCATTTGGTGGAAGAGCCCTCAGATTTCCTACATGATTACGACTTGAAAAGGATCAACATGTGTTTTACTGATTGTAACACAATATTAAATCTAGCAAAATCACAATAATAGTTTCATCAATCCGAGGTAATGGAATTCTTCATATTTTTAATCAAATAGATTATTTTGTTATCCTAAACTTGTTTTGTTATTGATAGGTAATTATTAAAGATTCCAAAATATCTTAAGCCGTATAGCACATGAAAAATTCTTTCATATTCTATTTGGGTAATAGAAGCTGTATAAAACCATTTTTGCTTCATCATTTTTGGAAATCATTTTCTTATGGTTTTTGTCAAATTTTTCATAAGTGATGATTACATCCTTACCATCTTTATCTTTGATGGTAGGTTTGTAATTGCCATAAACTATAATATACCATAGATCAATATCTTTAGACTTCACATAAGCTTCAAAACGGTTTTTCTAATATATAAAGCAGTTAGCCTCAAAGAGAGATGGTCGTTGCATAGATTTACCCTTTTTGTAGTTTTTCAAATCCATAATCGTTTTAAAATTTTAAAATACAATATATTTTTTAAAAACTTGGTGGTAAACTTGCTCTTGATTCCATTTGTGGAAAAACTAGAAGAGGGGGGAAGGTGAATAGTTTTCTTGTTTTAAAAAGTGTTTTTATAATTTTTGTTATGACTTATGTGAGTTTGCAAATAATTGATGTTGATGTTATGGGAAATAAAAGAAGTAAAAGTAAGAGTTAGAAAGATTTAACCAAGACATAAGTATTTATAGTGGTTCGGCTACAAGGACACCTTCCTTGCCCTACTCCACTCCCGAGCCACTACTGACGAGTTGTAAATACTGTCACCAATCTCCTTTAAACCGGCTGAGACAGCCTTACCAATGTAGTTTCACCTTTTACGGTACAAATGCTTAAATTACAGATTCTTCACACAGCTAGGGTAGGATAAAAAAAAAACCAACAACATTACACTTGATTTACAATGATAATGAATACATCTACAAATACTAAATGATGTACAAGATTCAGCAATGTGAACTTGAAGATGCTATGGAGATGCAAAACAAGATTCTTGGAACTTGATCATCTCAAAGGAATGTTTGGCAATTTCTTCTTTGAAGATAATTACCTACAAAATGATAAATAAAACTATGCAAGAATAGAGAGAATGATCAGTAGATTAGAGGATTTCAAGTTAGGAAGAGGTGAGAAAAACATGAGAAATGGCTTGGTATTTATAGCCAAAAACATGTACTGTAGGCCGGTTCCGCCGGTTCTGTTGCAGAACAGAACTGACCAGTATACAACAACAGAACCAACGAACAGTAACAAAATCCGAATTTTAATTTGCAAAATCTTCAGAGATCATGTGTAATCTTGTAATATTGCCCAAAGATTTGCTGCAAATGACGATGTTATTCATGATGTAAATAATGGTTTGCATGATTTACTTGTAATTCAAAGTAATGCTAAAAATGAAAAAAGTAATAATTTTAGTAGGTTACTTTCATATAAATTTTACTAATTGTTGTCAACAAAACATGAAAAGATCGTAAAATAAAATAAACATTTTATCGGTTTATTTGTATTAACACGCAACACTTCATATTCTTGATCTTACATTTAGCATTCATTGTTGTTGTAATTGTAGCTGTAACTGCCATGTCCATCGATCTTCCTACGTATTGATTGTGGTTGTAATTGCTCTTGTAACTGATGGGTATATTGTGTCTGGAGGGAACTACATAGGTCACAACTCCATGAGTGAAACTGAGTTTTGGAAAAGAAGTCTTTTGTTCAGAGTCATTAATACTGCCATAATTGATTCTTGAAACTGAATCTTATATATTATAAGATAAATTGATAAAAACATCATTTATAATTGTATTTAAAGTGTTTAGACATGGATTAGTTACTTCTATGTTGAATAATAATCAGCTCACTGAATTTAAGTTCTTCTGACTAACTTTATGTATAGCAAAATTATAACCAAATCTAATAGTTTTTAGTAGGGGAGTGGACACAGAAATTTGTCAATCAAATCTTTCTTCTGGAAACGACTAAACAATGATGGTTCAAACGTAAGGCAAGTAAAGCTAGGGCTTTAGACCCTAATTTTTTAAGGCCCTAGATTTTTTAGCACCTTGTATATATATAAAGTCACTAATGTGCTTTTCTGTCGTCATCTTAAGAGAGCCATTATTAAATGCCCAAATTAACGATAATATTAATATTAAATATTCGGACCTCTTTTGTTTATACTTTTCATTTGTCAACCTTATGTGTTGTATAAATTTAAGCCCAAATATCTTAATATATAAAAGACATACTTTTGCAAGAAAAATAAACAAAGGTTAAATTATGCATGTGATAACAACCATTAAACCATCTACATTAATGACTCGACGTTTATTTTTTCCACACCCACAAACATTTCACTCTTTTGCTATATGTCATCTACTCACCTATCATTTTTTAATCAAAAGTTGCTTTTAAAGATGCTTTGGTTTCCGATACATAAATTATAATAGAAAAATAAATGTAGAACGAAAGTTTGAAAGAAAAAACGAGGTAATTGTAGAAATAGAAAATATGGTGACGATGTTGGCAATGAAGCTATAAAAACCGTTTTAAAACTGATTATTTCTTATACATCGCAGATCAAGTTATTTCATCGCTAGAAGGAAAATTTGGTCAGTTTAGAGTGTATGAATGTATCTTTAGTTTATTATTTAGCATTGAAAATTAAAATCCTTAGATAGTTGTTTGAACCTTAAAAGTTCTTTGAGTCATATTATAACAATTGTTTGGATATTAACAACATATAATTATTTTTTTTTTTAAATGATAATTATACTAAAAGAAAATGAAAATATTTTTGTACTTTTTTTTTATATGATAATATTCACAGATTCAAACACAAATGCCAAACGTAACGATAAACGGTTTCACAGCCTCCCCGGCAACGGCGCCAAAAATTGATTGGTCTAAACTACACCTTAAAATATATATAATATATAATAAAATATAAAATATATATAGTAAGAATAGTCTAGAAACAAAGTCAATAAAACCGAGAAGTAGTATAGAATGTTCCCGGGTCGTTTATCCCCAACGAGGCTGGACTGGAGAATCGATACAGTCGGAAGATTGGAGTTTGAATGAGAAAAATGATTTGAGAGTGTGGAAAGTTAAATTAAACAATAACAAACAAAAACGTTTAAGAAAAACCTAAAAATTATGAAATTAAGCTAGAAAACGAGAGCACGAATCCCGAACAAAGGGGCAAAAACCTAAAATCTTCAAAATTAACCCTACGAAGAAATTTTCACTTCTAAACTACTCTAGGGGACTAAATACGAAGAATGAAAAAGACTAGACTGAAAACGGAGGTCGTTTGACCCAAAAACGAGTCAAGACAAAAACCGCACCCGACCCCGTTCTTTAAAGATGAAAAAGTTACAAAAATTACCCTACGAAATTTTTTATATTTTTCCTACAAACTATATGACTAAAGAAAATTTTCTAAAAAAGAAAAATATTTTTTTGATAATTTTTGTATTTTTTATGAATTTTTTAAACTTTTAACTAAATTAAATTATAAAAAATACTAAACTACTTTAAAAAATTCTGAAAAATATCCCTAAATACTTTATACTCAATTATCTACGATAATGAGAAACCTAAAATTGGCTTATAAATAACCGAAAATAAGCCACAACAAGCTAATAGCTTAAGGCCAAAAACCCCCTTATATTTCTAAGTGCCCAAGGGTCTTACATAAAAGACCCAAGGGCACAGCGGTATGCAAGTTATAAAGGAAGGGTGTATTGAGGGTTGAGACCCCGGGTTCGAGTCTTGCTCACCCGGGTCACCCCTTATCTCCCTTTTTTTTTGGACAAACTTTGTAAAGCAAAGTTGTTAAGCTTTTGGAGCTTAACAACTTTCAAAACTATGACCTTTTTTGAAAAGCTATGAATAAGCTGTAAATGGGCTTCTAAGGATGGACAGAAGCTTAAACAAGTATTAAGGCTAAAAATGCTTAAGTCTTTTTGGACATTTTGAACTAATAAGCTAGAATGTAGATTAATAAGCTAAAAAGGGTTAACTACCCTATCCTAAATAAGCATTAAAGAGCTGAAATCTACCACTAAGTAAGCTAAAAAGGTCTTTAAATGGACAGAAACTTAACTAAGCTTAAAAGGGCAAAATGCTTATGGCTTTTTGGGCTTTTAGACTATTAAGCTAAAGCTAAAGAAAATAAGCTAAAAGGGGGGCCTAACCTAACCTAGATAAGCACTAAGTTCTAAAAAGCATAAACTAAGTAAGCTTAAAAAGGGCTTATATGACAAGAAGCTAAATTAAGCTTAAGGCCTTAAAATGGCTAAAAGGCTACTACTGTTGGCACTCAAATAAGCAATGCAAAGGGCAAATAAGCACAACAACTAAACATACTAATAAGCTGCTAGGAGGACAAGTGAGCTTATGAAAGTAGCTAAATAAGCCCAAGGGTGGCTTAATACCCACAACAGTACTAACTAAGGAGTTAGTACTGTTGTGGGTATTTAAGCCACCTTGGGCTTATTTAAGCTACTTTTCTTAAGCTCACTTGTCCTTCCTAGCAGCTTATTAGTATGTTTAGTTGATTGTGTTATTTGACCTTTGCATTGCTTTTTGAGTGCCAAACAGTCGTAGCCGTTAGTAAGGCCTTGTTCTTTTAGCCATTTTAAGGCCTTAAGCTTAATTTAGCTTCCTGTCATATAAGCCCTTTTTAAGCTTATTTAGTTTATGCTTTTTAGAACTTAGTGCTTATCTAGGTTAGGTTAGGCCCCCCTTTTAGCTTATTTTCTTTAGCTTTAGCTTAAATCAGTCTTAAAAGCCCAAAAAAGCCATAAGCATTTTGCCTTTGAAGCTTAGTTAGTTTTTGTCCTTTTTAAAGACCTTTTTTTGCTTACTTAGTGGTAGATTTCAGTCTTTAATGCTTATTTAGGATAGGGTAGTTAACCCTTTTTAGCTTATTAATCTACATTCTAGCTTATTAGTTCAAAATGTCCAAAAAGACTTAAGCATTTTTAGCCTTAATACTTGTTTAAGCTTCTGTCCATCCTTAGAAGCCCATTTACAGCTTATTCATAGCTTTTCAAAAAAGGTCATAGTTTGAAAGTTGTTAAGCTCCAAAAGCTTAACAACTTTGCTTTACAAAGTTTGTCCAAAAAAAAAAGGGAGATAAGGGGTGACCCGGGTGAGCAAGACTCGAACCCGGGTCTCAACCCTCATACACCCTTCCTTTTATAACTTGCATACCCTGGTGCCCTTGGGTCTTTTATGTATGTCCCTTGGGCACTTAGAAATATTAAGGGAGGTTTTTGGCCTTAAAGCTATTAGCTGTTTTGGCTTATTTTCGGCTTATTTATAAGCCGAATTTTAGGTTTCTCAATTTTCGTAGGATAATTGTAGTATAAAGTATTTTAGGTAAATTTTTCAGAATTTTTAAAAGTAGTTTAGTATTTTTTATAATTTAATTTCGTTATAAGTTTTAAAAATTCATAAAAAATTCAAAAATTATCAAAAAAATATTTTTATTTTTTAGAAAATTTTCTTTAGTCATATAGTTTGTAGGAAAAATATAAAAACTTTTGGAGGTATTATTTCATCTTTTGATTTTAAAGAAGGGCTAGGGTGGGTTTTTTTCTTGGCTCGTTTTTGGGGCAAACGACCTCCGTTTTCAGTTAGTATTTTTCATTCTTCGTTTTGTTAGTCCCTAGAGTTAGTTTTGGGTGTGAAAATTTCTTCGTAGGGTTAATTTTAAAGATTTTAGTTTTTTCCCCCTTTGTTCGGGATTCGTGCTCCCGTTTTTCAGCTTAATTTCGTAATTTTTAGGTTTTTCTTAAACGTTTTAGTTTATTATTGTTTAATTTAGCTTTCCACACTCTCAAATCATTCCTCTCCTTCAAACTCAAATCTTCCGACTGTATCGATTTTCCAGCACAGCCTCGTTGGGGATTAACGACCCGGGAATAGTCTATACTGCTCCTGGCTACTTTATTGATTTGTTTTTGTTTTTCTAGATTATATATATTTTATTTTATTATATTATATATATAGTTAAGAAGAACTAAAAATTAACTATCACTTTTAAACTTGCAATTCGGCTAACTATGATTAAGTATCTATATTTCGTTACAAAGAGGTCTAGCACACGACTTAGTAACAACATGTGGTTAAGAGTTCCACCAAATTAGTAGTTAACAAATTTAAGTTCTTTATTTCTGCTACAGGAAAGATACAAAAGTGTATGTTTGCAAATGATAATCATGACGATGGGGGTCTTGTTCATATTAGTTTTAAGAAAGTGAATTTCTCAAGCACAATAAATCCATATGACATGATTGCATAATAATGAATGGCAAATATTATGAACGTAAGACTCATAAATATTTGGCTGTGTGAAGAATAAAAACTAACGAAACCCTAATTTTGCTACAAACCCATTCGTGACCCCAACTGTTAAACTAAACGTCCCACAACGCTTTGTTCTCCACTCATGTACTTGTAACAACCCGTAGAACACCTCTTGCTTGCTGGAACTTCGACCAAAAATAAAACCCAAAAGTGACGAATTGGGTTTAGGGTTTTTAAGGTTTTGGTATATGATGAAGGATGTATAGTGTGTGTGAGTCAAACCAGAATGAAAAGAAAAACAAACCAAGTGAGACGGTGAAGTATGATACTGATGATGTTGTTGTTCCTTTTGGGTTTGCAAGAGGCCATATATATACTCGAATGTTTTGCATGCTTAGAAATTCATTTATGGTTCACATTCTTGTGTTAATCCATATAAGGCAAGGTATTTTTAGGGGTGATACATAGTCAATGTATAGTGAATAAAAGTGGTTTACTGTTGGAGGCATGGGAAGTAGAACAAGAAAGAAAAGAACAGCTATATTGCACATGGGTGTGAGGATTTATAAAGAGAAAGGACATGGGCTTTTACCTGGTGGTTTAAGGAGATAAAAGAGACTTGGAATATTTGTGTATATTTGAAAAAAATTAAACGTGTGTAGATGTGTTAAGGAGGAAAGGAGAGTGCTTTTTCTTTCAGTGTCGACACTTATGCTAGTTTGTAGGAGCACATGGGTTTTTATTTTAAGTTTTATCTAGTTTCCTAATTTATAGAAGTTATAATTTCGGTGTAGTTTGTTTTGAATGGGTTTTTACCTTGATAAAATTAAATGGATGTGATCATGTAACTTTTTCTTGTCGTGAAATAAATTAAATAACGAATATGAGGGGATCGTGTAAGGTCCTAATGAGTTTAGTTGACGTTTCTAGATAAACGTTGAATTTTCTTGTATACGCGATTTAACTACCGCGGTTTAAATGAATAGCTACGCGAAATAACTAACTATGACCAGTACTAACTATGACCAGTACTAACTCTAGTACTGCTATACTCTACCAGTACTAACTTAGTACTAGCAGACTTGACTTAGTACTGCCAGTATCAATTCAATACTAACAGAACTAACTATAACTACCAGACTTAACTGTTATACTACCAGTATTAAGTTTGTTACAATCTATTTCCCAACATGGGTAAAGTCTCTATGAGCTAAGGTTAACAAGATAACCATTGCTTTAATCTCTAAGATAGATTATAATCAGCAAATAAGGATGCTTTATGTAGATGCTTTAATTGTGACAGAATTAATGTGTCTAGGTCTTAGGATGATGTAACGCCTAAGTCTTAAGAATGATATATCACCTCGAGAGAAGAAATCATTGCACTGAATAAACAAACCAACTTTCTAATCGAATTAATAATGGTTAATATAGTTTTCTTTTATTTGGCTCGATCACTCTGTTATCTTTTGTTTATTTGCTTGCGTGGGTTAAAGTGCCTTGAACTGATTGTAGTCACCAACCAAACCGTGTCAGTCTCTCAGGCTGAAACCCCCCCTTTTTTCCTGTTAGAATTAAAATTAGGACTGACATAGGTTTAGAATAGAATAGAATTAACATAGATTAGGTAACCAAGATATTAATTAAATTGATAGATTTAACCTCGCTTTAAGTGTTCGACACCCTACTTACCACGTAACTACTACCGATCGGGTACATTGCCCGTTAAAGTGTTATTTTTGGTTTAGTCGGCAAAATATAAATTTAAAACTTGAATCAATAAATTGTACACCACACAATGACACATCACCTAGTGCCTCTTATCTAGAAAATCCTAATACTGACTATGCGGTCTCGGGATGCATCATAAAAATAAGTTCTAGAACTTAATATACTACCGGTACACTCATATAATTTAATACCGATACTAATGCTCCAGAAAAGGCGACAAAGACCATACGTACACATCCATAATGACGGAATAGACACATATGACTACATTCTAACCTTAACTCGAAAAAGCTAAAGGTATAAATTATCTTGGGTATTAATAATGGATACCTGAATTCCTAAAGATCTAAAAGGGAACCTCACATTTTTGAGGTGGAATTTTGAGGGTTTTTGTGCTAGTCATACACATTCCTATCCATGAGACGCTATTAATACTTGGTTTTCGTCGGTATGTGTCATAAAAAAATTTAAATTTAGGTCAAAATTACCTTTTTATGCTATGCTTTGATATATTACCCATCATTTTAAGGAACAAGCAAATGGCAAATGAAGGAATAGTTTCTAAGGCTTATTTCCCTCTACACTTAAGTTGAACATTGTCCCCAATGTTCTATAGAAGTACCCGTAAAACGAATAAAGAGATAAGAAAACAAGGAAAATAAATTAGTACTCCCGTGGTTTGCTCAATAATGGAGAAGAAACATACGATAATTGGTTAAATCATCCTCCAAGAATCATCCAATAAAACTTCCTAAGAACTTTCAAGCTTCTTCTCATCATATATAACCTGTAATCAAAGACAAAGACACTACACCAAGCATAAAATTAGCGGGATAGATATAAATACAACGAGAATTTAGGGTTTTGACTCTATGAAAACAGTAAAGATAGGATGAGAGTAATGATGTAATCATAGGTTTATGCAGGTTTACAAAAGAATTACAAATTTTAAATATTGCACATTTTATTTTTCAGAAATACTAAAAAAATTCGAACTTTTACATTCCTGGAGACGCGACGTTGTTGGGTGTTAATCCCGACGCCGTCTCTAGCGTCTGTGAAAAATTCTTCTTCGTTTTTAATGAGAAATTTCATGCACGTAATTTTATTAGTTAAATCTGAAGAAAGCACTGCATAAAAACCTGGAGTTAATCGTTACAATCATATGACTCGAAACTGACGCGAATTAATCTAAACAATTTAATTTAAATGTTTGAATTTGGTTCTTAAAAACCGGATATTTTCCCCTACACTTATTTTGTTGCAAAATACCTTTGATTGCAAATAAAACGAAGTTATAAACAAACAAAGCATGATTACAAAATTCATTCAAACATAATAAAACAAACAATAAAGAATTAAAACACACGACACTCCTAAGTGCGAGAAAAATAAACATTGGGTCCCAAGAAATGCTTTTCTTTATTTTTGAGTCTTGTAGCTAGACTCAAAGTCACACGTTCTTACGTGACTTCTCCTTCATCATCCATTCCAGTCACATATTCGAGTCCAAGCTCTAGACATTCTTTGTAAAAAATCGGGGAACGCCTAGGTTCAATAACAATTCTCTGTACATAAATTTTTTCTTTTTCTATGCATTCTATAAACCGTTAGTTAGATTGCTCGTCTGACTTAGCCGACTAGGTTGGGGTTCTTACTCATGATACGTTGCCCCAAGTTTAAACAAAGGTATGGTGCGTTCGGCATTTGCGAATGTTGTAGTTATAAAAGAATCCTATTAAAGAGCATTAATCCGTATTAGCGCATTCATTATTTGAGTTTAGTGATTTTCCTATATAGGGTGTTACCAGATTACGAACTTCAGCCTTATTTATCTGAATAAATTCTCCTATGTCTTCCAATACCACAAAATCCGTGATGTAGGTGAAGCTACCTACAAACACGTAGACATCCCTAACAATGGCAACTAAGTTTTTTCCCTGTACTTTCTTAATCTTCTACCATCTATTGTATTGTAGGACTTTACGCTGTGCATTTTCATTGGTAAGAAGGGGTCAAAGTAGGAGGGGGTACTCCTATACGATCATACATTGGAATGCCATGTGAATCCCATCTGGAACTTGCTGTTCTTGGCGTAGCATTCCAAATTCATTCGATACCTCAATCAATTCATTAAGCACTTCACTATCATCCGAATCATTATCTGAATGAAGAAAGGGAGAAACAAGGGGTGTGTCAACCGATTCTTCATCGGACTCAAATTCGTTCATATTAGTCTCATTAGGTTGGTTGGCGAAGTTATTAAGGAATCGTTCAATACTCTCTAAGCGAGAGTCAACAAAGGCCAAAATTCCTTGTAGCTCATGGAGCTCTTTGATGGCTTGTGCGCGCAGCGCAGCTGGTAGGACAATATGATAATTGGTTGGTGGTGGATTCGCGTTCTCCGTAATAAAGAGTGGAATAGTCAATGAAAATTACAAACAAACACACAAAGAAAAGATAGACTATAGGAAATCTAATATACGGAATTAAATTCTCACTTGAAAGGATTCAAGCGAGTAGAACTAAGTTAAACTATGATCAAAACCTGACTATTCCCCATGTAGCGGCGCCAAAAACTTGATGTGAGGGTTGTGAAGACTTCACAGGAAGTTTTACAATCCCCTAGGCAGCATACCTAATCATTGCAGTGTAGTATAGGCAAGACTCGGGGGTTGTTTTCGTTCTCTAGGGGAATAGGTTAGGAAGGCTTGATCACGGTCTAACATAATTCTAGAGGTTAAGAGAAGATTATTTTTGTGTTTTTATATTTTATGAAAGCAGTAAATCAATGGTTTAAGAGGTTGGTTTGTTTAACTAATTACTAAACTAATTAATATCTAATCTACTGGTGATAACTTTTGTGACAATTTGAATTTTTAAATGTTTCGTTTAGCTTTACCGTTTAACCGGGAAGTTATTTCCTTATTATCTGAGAATCGTCTCCGGGAGCGAACCGGGACACCAAACGTTGTAGTATTTTGGCAATAGCCGCGTTTTTATGATTTAAAGCAATATTTAAAATTTCGTAATTTTTCGTGATGCCGTTACCCGATTCATTGTTACGTGAGGCGCGTTTTTAATCTATACATATGCATGTGCATGCTATACCTTGGAAATTAATTCACAAAAGAGCACTAGTGATCCTAGAAAGTGGGAAAAATATTTTTGGTCCCCCTTTTGGCCATGCTCCAACCGGTCACACACATATATGTATACATAGGATTCAAAAATTTGAAATCAAGCACTAGACAAACTAGCATGGTTAGAGGAAATGACTAGTACGTGCTAAGCTCTCATTTAAGGATTATATTGGTCCCCTTGGGCTCTCTTGTCTTATTTTCGGTACACACACACACACACCATTAGTGTGTGAAGTAAACATAGTGTATATCATCCACCATATATTCATTTGTTCATTCATAGCACACACATACTTGCATTTTTAGTTTTTCTCTTCTCCTTTGTTCCCTCAAACCCACGAACCAACAAACACTTACACAAATCCATACATTTTTCATCTTTGATCATTTACATTTGAAGATTTATTGAAGGTTTGATCATTTGTATCATCCGGGTATTTGTTAAACAACATTTGGGTTGTTATTAATCTTTGTTCACCATCCAAATCTTCTAATTTTTGTAAGTCTTCAAATTCTCAAATAAATTGTACTTTCATACTTCTTATGATGCATACATACTAGTTGTACAATTCATTTTGTAAAAACAAAGGTTTAAAAACTACATAAACCTTAAAAAGGTTTACATATGGTTCGAAATATATATAAAGAAACACAAGGAAATCATAGTTTTGTGATCGTGGTTATTTTCATGTAATAAAAATGATACGCTATAGCTTATTTTATTCGGCTTTTGATTAATAAGCTTTTGGAGAGCTTATTTGATTATTTTGGACTTATTGGGCTTATGTGTTGGTTCGGCCCAAGTGACAAAGGAACAAGGAATATTTATTTAGCTTATTTTGGATTGACTTATATTTATTTGCTTATTTTCTAGCTTATTTTGAAAAGACAAACGATAAACTTATTCGGCTTAACACATAAGTTCGAACATAGCTTATTGGGCTATTGAGTCGCGTCTTACACACCAAAGCCCAAAAACCAACGAGCTTAATAAATAAGCTCTAAGGTTCGGCTTATGGTCTTGGCTTATGAGAAGCTTATTGATAGCTTGTTGATAAGTCTTGCGTTTATTATTCAACGATTTGCTTATCGGACTAAATGGATGAGTTTAAATCTATGTTTTCGACTTAACGGGCTACGGCCCAATATGTGTACAAAACACCAAGGCTTAAAGCCCAAGGTGTTGCTTATTGAATAAGCTCACGAATAGCTTATTTGATAACATATGACTTAGATACTAAACGGTTGACTATTTTTGAGCGTTGGACGTTATGGATCGTTAGATAAGGCTTATTGGGCCTAAAAGCCCAATAAGGGCCCAAAGGGTCTTTTTGACTAGTTTGGAAGGGGAAATGATATTGTATAATTAGTTGATAGGAAATAAAGTTTGAAAGTGGTTTGGGAGTGATTTTTAATTAAAGTCTACGACTTTGGGAAAACGTGTAAACACGAACGGGTCATGCCGAAATTTTGTAAAAATCTTTATACTTAGAAAATATTTGGAAAAACATAAATGATAAAATGTTTCGATTAAATTACTTAACCATTTGGGAATATAAAATTCTAAATAACAAGTTTAATTATATATTAACAATAACAAATATAATATCTATATAAGTAATATAATATTATATATGTACGTTTCGTAAAACTCGATCACTAACATTTTTTTTTAAATGTACAACTAACGTTTGCTAAAATAACAATAAACGTTCATGCATCAATGTAGTACGATAACCTTCCGAGTCTAAATCGAAACCCATATTCTTTTAGGTCATACCCGTGTACCGCCGTTCGTTCCAAGTGACCATACTTTTGACGTATACTCTTTACCTTATCATCAAGGTGAGTTCATAGCCCCACTCTTTTACTCGTTTTGAATAAATGTTTTATAACTTGGGGTGAGAAACATTGCTTGCTTTTAAAACTGGACACAAGTACTTTGCGTGAGATTTTCCCTGTTTACGTGTTGCCTAAGTAGCGTTTAGACCACTACTGCCCCACTTATCATGAACCGTCAATCTCTTGACTGGAGGACCGGTCGAGGGAGCGCGAGTGTTATAAATAGATCTATTAGGACTAATTATCCCTATCCGGGTGAGTAGCGCTCACTACCTACGGGGCTCCCGATAAACGGATATATACCATGTCGAAACTTAAGAAGGTAGTCTTGGTCAGTTACCTCGGGGGCTTGTTTCAACCTAGCAATATACTATGCTATAAACGTAATTAGCTTCGGTGTCATGAGCTTAGCGCAACGTAAATACTTTTTATGTGAAGTTGTATCTGTTATAACTGTCGCATACGTGTTGATATCTTGTGGTCCACTATAATAACGTTTGAACTAAACCTATGAATTCACTCAACTTTATGTTGACGTTTTAAGCATGTTTTTCTCAGGTGCTTAGCATGGATGCTGTTGATTGACTTATGTGGAGTCTATGTGCCTGTACCGGTTTACCAGAGATTTACCTATGTCTTTAAATACCGTTGTTGAACATATTTTAGCTTTCGCATTTTAACTTTGAATCTTTTAAATTTAATCGATGTAAAATGTTAGGATTACAGATTTGAAGATTACAAAACCTATTAGGCGAAATGAAGAAAGAAGAAATAATGAAGGACCTAATATGTAATAGTTAGTTAGCTTTGATAGTAAGCTAGGGTTTGTAACCTCCCTCTATTATATAAAGAGGGTAGGCGTCTAGGTTACAGCATCCATTCATAGCAGACTTCTCCAATGAGAGTCTGAAAAACGCATAGAGCATGTGTAGTGTAGTAGTAGTAGTTAGTTTCTTTATTAATGTTTAATAAAGAAAACCTTATTAGTAACATGATTGTGTTCTTTATATTCTGCTGCGTGTTACAATCATTGTTATCATACCTTAGATGAGTCCTAATAACAATCTATAGGGTCATAAAGATCTCTACAGTTGGTATCAGAGCCTCGTGGCTCTCGATCTAGGGTTTAATAAGGTTTTCCTGTATAATTTATTTTATTGTTATTATTATTAAAAGGCGGCAGGGTTTCTCCCCGAACCCTAATTCGTGTATGGCAGCAGATTGGTTGATAATGATGAAGCAGCAGGTTGTTTGTTCATGACAGCAGCATCAAGAAAACAGCAGGTTTAAAAGAAAAGTCGCAACAGGTTGTTAAAGGATATGTGTGCAGATATGAATGGATTTATTTTTCTGTTTGACTACGTCTGATGTATATGGGATAAGATTCGGTTGGTTGTGAAATCCCTAATCTTTAGGGATTAGGTTTTGTTTCTCTATTTATTTCATATGTTTGTTAGATGTGGATATTAGAGCTGCTAAGTTTATGGGCTGCTGTTGATGGAAGTGGTTGAATAAAAGGATAATACTGGTACCTGATGGGTTAGTACTGGTCATTTACGAGTTAATTCTGTCTTCGGTTAATACTGGTTGGTCATGTGTGGTTAGTTCTGGTCACACTCGGTAATTCCTACTGGTCACTTGGTTCTTGTTGGTTTCATTATGTTCCTGCTGATTGTTGGTCTCGGTTTTTGCTGGTCGCTATAAGTTTCTACTGGTGCTTATACAGTTCCTACTGGTTGTATATTCTGATTCATACTGGTGGTTATGAGTTACTACTGGTTATATCATTCCTACTGATAGGCTTTATGGTTCCTACTGGTCTGTTTACGGTTTCTTCTGCTAGCCTTGTCCGATTTTGCTTGTTTATGCTGCTAGTATTGTTCGATATTGGTCCTCAGACGCCCTTGGGTCTTGAACAATGATGTCGTGTATAGTTCGTTTTGGAGATTCAGTCCTTGATATAATTCTTGATTGGAACAGTTACGCGCTCTTTACAAATATTTTGGGGGGCATATGATACCATACAGTTCATGATATGATCATCACAAAATTCGAATGATCATAAGCATTGAGTGGTTTCTGGTTGATCCGTCTGAGCTCACCGAGACTATCGGCCATTGCATGTAATCGCCATGCATATATTGATTACAAGAATTATACAAGGACATTTTCTTACAAGATATTGTAATAAGCATGTCTTTTTCACTGAATGAAGAGATGATTTATGCTACTGAGTTCATGATTCAAACAGATGGTTAGTATACTTTTAAGGGGAAGCGTTTACGAGTTGCACAAGACCCCTATTAGATGATTACAAAAAGGGGAAGAAGATTTATGGTGTGCAGCTTATTATTGTGATGACATGTTTTAGCATTGTTTCTTCATGCAGGTTGTTTTGTAATATCAAATAGGGGAAGATTGTTGGGATTACAGATTTGAAGATTACAAAACCTATTAGGCGAAATGAAGAAAGAAGAAACAATGAAGGACCTAATATGTAATAGTTAGTTAGCTTTGATAGTAGGCTAGGGTTTGTAACCTCCCTCTATTATATAAAGAGGGTAGGCGTCTAGGTCACAACATCCATTCATAGCAGACTTCTCCAATGAGAGTCTGAAAAACGCATAGAGCGTGTGTAGTATAGTAGTAGTAGTTGGTTTCTTTATTAATGTTTAATAAAGAAAACCTTATTAGTAACATGATTGTGTTCTTTATATTTTGCTGCGTGTTACAATCATTGTTATCATACCTTAGATGAGTCCTAATAACAATCTATAGGGTCATAAAGATCTCTACATAAAACTTATTATTATTATTATTTTAAAACTTTGCAACGGTGTTTATTTTTCAAAACGTACCATTAGGGGTCGTTCTTTATGCTTTATACTTGAGATGTTAAATAAAGTCACGCCTTCGGACACGTATTCCGTCCAGGCCCCGTCTGGGGGTGTGACAACTTTATGATAAGTAAATGTATTTACCTAATCATGCACTACTCCTCGGATTGCTTCTTCTAGATCCATTGCTTTGTCACACTTATGATGATCTATGTAAGTATTTCCTATGTAATGAATGGATTACACGAATCCGGCGTCTATTTAATATTCCGTTATGGCAACACACAAGTAATGTAGTATGAAGACTATTACAAGGCCCCTAAGAGTATATTAAATGCATGTAAAATAACTTAAGAGGGATCAACCACATAATAGGTAAAGTAGTATAAAGACTGTTATCGATGGTATCCTTTCTACACTACTTGCGTTTCCCTAGACATATCAACAGCGATACAAACAAAAGTTGATTTTCTAAAACCTAACGCGCACATTCATCAACAAGAAGCAACATCAAAAGGATCTACAACCTAAGTTTTATGCAATCATACATAAATACAAAGGAGGGTTTAGCCTCGCATGTTATAAAGAAAGCAAGAAGATAAATCAATCAAACAACACCTAGACATATTGAATGACTAATGATAAATAACCTCACTTGATTCAAACATGGATACAAGGTAGTACATTGGGGTTTTAAGGCACTAAAAATGACCTATAAAGCTCCTAAAACGACTAGGGTTTGTCTCCCTAGGGTTATACAAAGTTATCCCAAAGTTACACACTAAAACCCTAAAAACGTATTTATATTTATAGAGATGTCGACGCGACGGCGTCGCTTTGTAATCCAGACGTCGTCGCCACGTAGATGATTCTAGATCCTCTTTAAGTCGACCACGTCCTGACGTCGTCACCATATACCTGACGTCGTCACTAGATAGATTACGACGGCGTCGCTTTATGCCTGCGACGCCGTCTCCAGCCACTGTTTGCAAAAATCTTCAAGAGATTTGGTGTAGGTTCATAATCTTGTTCGTTTCTTCTCCAAATGAACCCAAATCATGTGTATTTCCTCCAAAAGCCATCCAAGTGCTAAAACCTGAAAACAAACAATTAAGCACGTAATTTGGGTATATTTGCATGATTTAAGTGGTTAAATATCCCCAAAATAGTGTAAAAATGACACCTCATCAAAGGTCTAGATGGAAGGTCTAGACAAAAGGTCTAGACAAAAGGTTTGGACGAAAGGCATGGACGAAAGGTCTAGACGAAGGGCGCATTTGGATGACACTGAAAGGACACTGCGTCGCATTAACCACTAGGTAATAGCCATACACCCACATGCACTTACTACCCCCATATTAAGGGCTATGTTCCCTATGAATGACGTCAACTACCGTAACTAAGACATTAAAAATACAATCACCCTTGGTGGTTAAAAACACCCTTCGTCAACCACCAATCTATACTTTATCTCCTTAATTGGAGGGTGTGCCCTTTCATGTTAGGTCCTTTATCCTAGGCCCTTTAATCCCCTGTCTTTCATGTCGAAATACACATCCATTCATGCTTATATCATACCTACACATTATATGCATAATCTCTCAAGTATAGTTCCAACTTGATCGTTGAAGGGTGGTCTACGGAGCTCCGACCTCGGGACTCTTTCTAACAGTTTTTTTTATGTTTGTAGCATGTTTTTGGGTTTGGGAAGAGGATGAATGACACGTGAGAGCCGTCAAGACCAATCCCACAAAATAATGCTTCAAAAGGCAAAATCTACAAAGCATATTTGCACGAGTTTAGTACAATACACATATGCGAGACTTGTTTAAGATGTATAATGAACTTGATAGGTTAACTAAAGCATAAAAAGTGTAACATTTCGTATTTTCATGTCATTTTATGACGTCATTAATTTCGTCATTATTTCAATATTTTTTTATCTCGTGCGCGGTTACTTTTAATTCTTATTTCATAGTTAAATCGCGTAAGCTAAAAATCAACATTTAACGTAAACGGACACCAAACGAATTAAAGTTCTCGTCAAACAAGCAATATATTATTTTACGAAAGTAATAATTAACTTTTTAAATTTTATTTTTATCAGTTACGTAAAATGTTTATGTTTTACAATTTAATACGTTTAGGCATACCCGGAACCACCAAAAATTAATCTACAATTCAACAAATGCTTATTTTTTTTTTTTTTTTTTTTTTTTTTTTAGGTCTTCAGGGGCTTCTTCGAGAAGCAAAAACTGACTCTTTATTGATTGGTATCGACAACTTAGGATTGTACTATCAATTGAGGATAAGTTGAATTACCTAGAGCAGCCACTTCCTTCTGCTCCTGTATAGGTCCTTGGTTTAGGGATATGACTAGCTTTGTTGATGATAGATAACTTGGATAATTCCAAATCAACTATATGAGAGACACTGACTATGAATTATCAAGTGTAATGCGGAATCTTAACACTAAGAATAAAGAAGAACGATTAATACTAAATTGCTATTAAGCTCTATGCTTCTATTGATATTTCAAACACTTACTCGTACATAACATTGTGCCTTAGGGTTCTTTTATACACCAAGGAAACCCTAATTGGCTTTACAAACGTCAAAGGATAATACATATTTCTTTCTATAGATTTCTCCTAAAGATATTCTCTAAGATAACTATTACTATTTGTTACATAAACAGTCTTAAACTATAATCAGAACTTACTAATGACCAGTACTAACTCTAGTATGGTACTCTACCAGTACTAAACCTTGTAACTGGACTCTTACTTAGTACTGCCAGTATTAACTCAATACTAACAGAACTAACTATTACTACCAGACTTAACTGTTATACTACCAGTATTAAGTCTGTTACAATCTATTTTCCTAACAATCCTCCCCTAACTTGATCTTCACTTGTGAACTTCAAGTTCCTTCAAAACTTTCTTGATCTTTACTTTAAACACTTTAAGCTTCCTGAGGATGTTGTAAATAGCATTCTTCAAGTTGTTCTTGATCTACAACACTTCAAGTCTTTTCTTTTTATCTTTGCTTGCATCTATTCTTCAAAAGCTCTTTAGCAATCCATCCATTATCATTGACTATATTGTACATCAAATCATGTAGTTACAGCTATTCTCATCACTTCCAGGTGTTGTATCTCTGTGAGAGGTGGATTCATGAAAATTTTAAATGGATTTGGATACTCTTTACCAAGTTAGCCATTCAATCTGAGTAGTCAGTCCTTTGGCCACCAGAAAGGTGTATGTCCATGGTTAAATGAAAACCATTTCAACTCTCTAAGTACTTGAAACTTTGCGGTGAGTTGAATACTATTGGTTTTTGGCAAACCATTACTGCCATAAACGGATTTGATATGCCTTTACCTGTATGCGTTTGCTCAGGGCTAGTCAAGCTTTCGGGCACCTAGAAAAGGTAAATTCCATGGTGGATTGATAACCATGTCAACTCTTGTACTTGAAACTTGGTGAGTGGATATACCATCCACTTTTTTGGTAAAGTTTGTCCAACCATCTAATATGGATTTGCAATTTTGTCTTCTTACCATAAGCCATAATCTTATGGACTAAGTTTTGGTTTTTCCATAGCCTTTACACAAGCCATAATTTGTGGGCTAAGCCAACTCTTCACTTAAACAAGATATGGTGAGTCTGAAAAACCATACAACTTATTTGCAAGTTGTCAACCATGGAACGGATTTGAGAAGTCTTTACCAAGAGTCGTTTGCTCCTGGACTAGCTAGTCCTTATGTTGGTTAGACATGGTGAACAGATAACCATTTGTTGTGTTAGTGCATAACACCTCTACCAAGTGTTATCCTTCTTATCTCCGTCCTAGACTTCTAACTTTACAAACTTCACTACTTCCTAATACCAGCTTGCTTTTCCATCATTTTTAACATTTTGTAGCAATTTCATTGGTTTTCTCTTGTAGTTTTTATCTAGCAGGCTTTGCACTCATCAGCAGATAATGGGATATGTTTCTTTCATCAACTTATATATACATCCATTGACTCTAAGTTCAAACAATGTACTCTACAAGACTCATAATATCTCCAACTTATGATCTTTTGCTGTCCTAATTCACTCCATATAGGATCTGTACTAAGAGGTTCTTCAAACATATTCTTCAAATATTTCCAAAATACCCTCTCTAGCTCATCCTCTGGTCCATTCATCCCATATCTATTCATCACAATCCTATACACAAACTCTAGTCAAGATCATTCTTAGAATATAACTTTCAGCATAGCACCAAAATTAATGTATACTACATCAGTTCCATCTTCCCTAACTATTTGGTACGCTCCCTTTTCTCCTTGCTTGATGATCTTATAGGTGGCTATACTAGGTGTTTTCATAGCTACAGAACTAGGATTATATTGAGTTTTAGTACTCGTTGAACAGGAATAATCTTGTTCTCTTTATTCATCTGAACCTTCAGACGTCTTCCGTATCAATTCTTGTATGCAGTCCTTCTTGCCATCTGTTTTCTCTTTTTCCAGACTTCGTGGTTTGGCGTATTCATCCTTTGCTTCAACATCTTTCATCATCTTTCAGTCTTTTTTGGGATCGTTGTATGAAGCTCTTCATCCACAAATCTTTCAAACTAGCTTTAGTTGGCTTCAATTATTTTTTTGTACAATGGACGCTACTGTTTCACATGCTTATCAATTCCTCTTCTTGACTTCATTCAAAACTCTTATCTTCAGCTAAGATAATTCATTGTACTTGATTCTTTAAAGTAAATTCATATCATATAAGTCTTCAGCTGTGTTTGGGTCATTGGTTGTTTCTTGTAGCTCTAGCTCTTGTTTCTGCCATTAATTCTTCCTTTGATTGACAAAGATCACCATTTTCTTTGCAAAATCTTCTCCTTGTAATTCACTTCCTAGCATGCTTTTTGACAACTCTGCATTAGCTTCAATCTTTGCTCTAATATAAATCCATTCTTTCATTTGTGTAATGCTGAGCTTCTATAGAATTATACTTGAGCTTTTCTTTTCTTTATTGCTCACTTATACTCTTCTTCTTCTGCTTTTCATTTGTGCTAATGTGTGAACCAAGTGTTGTATTTGTTTAGCTCTTCTTCTTTCTGTAAGGAATCCAATCTGATTGCTTCAGCAAGGCTAGCTTCCTCTTGAAGAATTTGTTCTTTTGACTTCTTAGGAGTTTCTTCACTGATCATAGGAGCTTTTCCTTCTCTTTGGCCTTTATCATCAGAAGAAGTAGACTTTTTATTTTTTTTTTTTCTACGCACTACACAGTCCTATATTGTGTACTAGCCGAGTACTTAAGTCTAATACCTGCCAGTTATTAACTCCTTGTGCAGTATTACTTGATCTGCACCGTATCATCTTCTTCTGAAATATTCCAAGCTGGAGGACTATCTTCTTTCCATTAGGACTCTTTTATTTTCTTATATCTCCTTCCCTTGTTAAAGACCTAGGCTTTTATAGAGCAACCTTGGAGAGAGTTTTGGCTGCTTCAAGAGTATTAGACTTATGTCTTCTTTTTTTGTGGTTTTTTTTTCACTTTTCGTTATCCCTGGTAGCTTGTACTTTTGTTGATAGGATGGAGTAACCAATCCTTGTTGCTGAAGAATCTAGAGGATCATCGTTACTTTTTCTCCATGGAGCCTCAGTTCTTCTTCTTCTGGAATCTGACAAAAACCCATTATTTCTCCTTTTCAAAAACCCTTCCACCTTCTTCACTTTCTTGGATAAACTTCACAATATAACATTTCCCATGGTCAACTTGGTTTTTTTGTTTGACATCCGTTTCAGGTGTCAATTCTTGATTGCAATATAGGAATGCTGAAGGTAATCATCATAGACATTTGGCTTTGATGCCGGTCTTGTGGGGGTGAGGAGTGTTTGGTGGCTTAGTAATCTCCATTGGGGTGTGAAAAAACTTTTCCAAAAAGTAAAGGTTCCATCAATAGGATACCCTATTTGTCCCATTCCCTCAAAAAGTTCAGCATTTGGCAACATTGTAATTCCTGTGGCGTCGTCTAATTGAAGTGAATCCCTAATTGACGCCTCAAAGATTGTGTACCCTATGGTATCAATGGTTGCATTAATTTCTAGAGACCCATCAGCTTTAGTGTTGGCAGTAGCACTCTGCCAAAACTGTTTTACAAAGAGTATCATAGATAGTTGGTTATTAGTAGTTAAGGCCTTTCCTGAGGTTGGAACCTCGAAGAAAATCCACTATCTCAGCAAACCCTGCACTCTCGTCAGGCTTGCGCAAAAACCCCACTTGATTGTGTTTGTCACAATACTTTAATTGAGCCATTGGACAATCGTATCAATGTACTTGGGTTTTGATGCGATTGAAATTGTAGATGCTGGTAACAGAACTCTTGACTATTTTCGTTATAAAGGAAATTTTTACTTTGCAAAAGGAGATAGCAATAAAAAGAAAAGTATGAAAGAGAAATCAAACTTTATCTATATATAGCTTCTCTGTTGTACGACTATTGCGCCGTAAAAATCTCTAACGGTAACATTTAAACAGTGATAAAACAGAAGAAAGTCAAATTTCCCGCAACCAGCATTAACAATAACCTACCAGTATTAACAATTACACTACCAGACTTAATTTTGGTCAACCAGAATTAATTGAGAGTCAACCCGAATTAATTCTTTTTCAACCAGAATTAAGTATGTACTAAGAATTTACAAAAGCTAAAACCTTATTACTCCTGCCTTTCATCTGCACATCCATGCTATGCCTGCAAAGATTAGATAGGTACAAAGATAAAAATTAACTACAAGAATTTTGATAGACATAATTATAAAAACTAAAATACCCGAATTAACTTACTTAACTACCAGTATTTTAATCGGACATAACTACCAGTATTAATAGAAACTTAACTAACAGTATTAATGATAACTTAGCTACCAGAATTAAACAAACTATACAACTAAGCCTCCCCTTAAATGTTGCTATGGGTTGATCATACCAATGCTAACCACCAAGTAATTAAACCGTGGTCCATCATGTGGTTGGTCAAACAAGTCAGCTACATTTAGTTGTGTGAATTTTTCTCCACATTTATTGAGCTTCTTCTCATAACAATCTCTTATGAAGTGGTGACGAATCTCGATGTGCTTTGTCTTGGAGTGATATACAGGGTTCTTCACAATGCAGATTGTGCTTTCATTATCAATGTGGATTTTGGTATTCATGAAATTGAAACCATAGTCCAGCAATTGATTTTGAACCCACAATACTTGTCCACAGCAATTTGCAGCAGCTACATATTCAGCTTCAGTTGTTGAAGTGGCCACAATTGTCTGTTTCTTACATTGCCATGAGATAAGTCTTTGTCCAAGAAATTGACAACCACCTGTTGTGGATTTCCTGGTAGGTTGGATCCACCATAATCACTATCAGAGAATGCTTCCAAGTCAAATGGTGATTCCCTAGGGTACCATAAGCCCAAGTTTGGTTTGCCCTTGAGATACTTGAAGATTCTCTTGACAGCATTGAGATGAGAAATCTTTGGAGTTACCTGAAAACGTGAACAAACACATACTGCATACATAATATCAGGTCTAGAAGCAGTTAAGTACATGAGGGAACCTATCATAGATCTGTACAAGTGTACATCTACATCAAAGCTTTCTCATCCTTTGTCAAGGCAACTAGGTCTCCATGGGCGTGATTGCCCAGTCCTTTACATTATACAAGGTCAACACTTATTGAGTATCATCAGCTAAAAAAAAAAAAAACCTACATACTTGTCCTGAGATATGAAGATTCCTCCCTTGTTCTGCTTGACTTGTAGACCTAAGAAAAATGTGAGTTCACCCATGGAACTCATTTGAAATCTGCTTTGCATCAAGGCTTCAAACTCATCACACCAAGACTTGTTGGTAGACCCAAAAATGATATCATCAACATACACTTGAACCAACATGATATCCTTTTTGTTCCTTCTAATGAATAAAGTCTTGTCAATTGTGCCCCTTTTGTATCCATGCTTCTCTAGAAATGTGGATAGAGTAGCATACCAAGCTCTAGGAGCTTGATGTAGTCCATACAAAGCTTTGACCACCTTATAAACCTTATTTGGATGATCAGGATCAACAAAACCAGGAGGTTGTGAGACATAAACCTCTTCATCTATAGTGCCATACAGAAAAGCACTTTTAACATCCATTTGGTATACTATGAACCCCATAAATGAGGCAAAGGCTAAAAACAACCTGATAGCTTCTATTCTTGCCACAGGAGCAAAAACCTCATCATAGTCAATACCTTCTTCCTGTGTGTACCCTTGGGCCACCAATCTTGCTTTATTCCTCACAACCACACCTCTTTCATCTCTTTTATTTCTGTAGACCCACTTGGTGCCAATCACCTTCATTCCATGAGGTAGATCTACAAGAACCCATACTTGTTGTAGCTTGAACTGTAACAGTTCTTCTTGCATGGCTTGAACCCAACTGTCATCTTGTAAAGCTTCAGCAATCTTTTTAGGTTCTTCCTGAGATAGAAAACATGCAAACAAACAATGCTGTTGATCTTTGTGATTGTTTCTTTGCTGCTTGTGAATATGACTGAGAAGAGCATGAGCTCCTGATTTGTTCTGCACTTTGCTCCTTGTTTGCACAGCTGACTTAGGATCACCAAGTATTTGACTTTTTGGGTGAATACTTAGAATCTAAGTGTAGAGTAGGGATGATTCAATTTATATAGGAAGTCTTGTCTGGAAGTCAGTTATCACACCCTCATCATCATAAGGATGCTCATCAAACTCCCTGTCTCAGGCTTGTGATAAGATTTCGAGCTCTGGCTAAGTGATTCATCATGATCCAATCCTACCAGTATTAATCTATTTGTATACAGTATTAATGAGGAGTACTGGTAGTGTTGTTTTCAGGGACTGTCCCTAAATGCTTTAGGGCAATTTCTTCAACTTGTTCTAAAAGCTTGAATTTGGATGGTCTTCTAAAGAGTCCAGTAGAGGAATCTTCTTCTCTTTTTGAGGTTCTGTCAAGGTCTCCTCTTTCTTTGAATTTGTGGAAGATGTCCTTGATTCATCTTTTTCTTTAGGAATCTTTACAGCTGAAGGCACAACAATAATCTCTACTTCCTCATCTTTTTCCTCAGAAGCAATAGATGTTGGAGTACCTGCACTGTTAGTTACTTCTGAAGCACCTGCATGTGGGTTAGCTTGATTCTCCAAGTTACAGTGAATATAGTTCATCAGAACCAATAGATAATCATATCAAACATCCATCTTATCCTACTCCTTTGACATTGGGTTTATCTTTAGTAAATTTACATGACAGATTTACTTCTACTCTTTTGGTTACTTAAATATTATACAACCCTATAGGCTTTGCTATGTAGGGTGTAACCAACATAAGAATACTCGCATATAGATTTTCCATCAAACTTGCCAAGCATACTAAGAGTATCGGAATGGTAACATGACACCTATAAGGTCTTTATGTAGCTAATTATTGGTTTGTGGCAAACAAAAGCCTCATATGGAGTTTGTTTTGAGGTTTTGTCACTTTCTTACCCTATTAAAAAAATAGCAAGACCAGTACTAACTGCTTTCCTGCCAAAAAGTGGTTGGTAAGAGAGAATCTGCTAAGCATTGTTATGCAGCCTCAATTAGGGTTCTGTTCATACTTTCAGCAACTCCCTTTTATTGTAGAGTTCTAGCAGTACTATATCTTGTTTTTTTCCCTTGTGTACCCACAAATTCAAGCCATTTCTCTATTCTTAAATTCAGTGCCATTATCTGATCTAATGATTTTTACCCTATGACTAGCTGTTATCACTCTGCTCTAATAAAGGTCTGGAGATGCCACTAGTTTCATCCGTAGAGGCCAAAAAGAAATACCCTACTAAATCTAGGTACATTCATCAGTGTTTTACACAGGCATAACTTGCATGATTAATACTTTTACAGAAGTAGACCAAAAAGATCCATTATGCAAACTGTGAAGTGGCTCTCAGTGATTAATCGTCTTTTAATTTTGGCCTTGCAGGAGGCCCTATGTTGTTTGCCTTTATGGCAGGCAACACATGTGTGGTCATTTTTGAAAACCTTGGAAGGTAGACCTCTGACAAGGTTTCCCTTCATAAGTTTGTTTAGATTTTTAAAATTGATATGACCTAACCTTTTATGCCATAATTTAGATTCATCAGATGTGGCTTTAGCAATCAAACAGGCAAAACCTTTTGCAGGAGAAGGTGTCTTCATGTCAAAACTGTACATGTTGTGGTGTCTAGGAACTTTTAAAAGTATCTGATTTTCATCAGGCATTTTAAAGTCAGAAGACACAATAAGACATTCAGTTTCAGTAAAAAGAACCTTGTTGTGCTTATCAACAAATATTGTGATATGAGAAAAGGTTAAAATGCCCTAATTATTTTACAAAGATCACACTTCAAAATTCTAAATTACCAACTCTTATTCTACCTTTACCAGATATGTAGCCTTTGCTACCTCCAAAGGTAACAGATCCCCCATTGAATTCTTCAAAATCCTCCAGTTGATCCTTGTTACCTGTCATGTGCCCTGAGCATCCACTATCAAATATACCTCTATCTACCATGTTCTTCAGTGGATGTTCCTGCACATGAAAAAGAGAAATTAGTTTCTCTTAGGGACCCAGGCCTTTGCAGGCTTGGGTCTGCCTTGTGGACCTTTAGCATTCACAGTTCTAATAAAAGTAGGTCCACTATTATAATTGAAGTTTGGTCTAGTGTTTCTCCAATTATAACTTGCTGAGGTCTTAACAGCAGATCCCCAATTTCCCATTACAGCATTAGAATGAGCCATTTGTGCTGTAGATTTTTCAAAGGGTCTTCTTACAGATGAATATGTTTTTGAAAAATCCCTTCTTTGATTAATTTGATTAATTCATACATGAGGTCTTTTGCGGACTCATACTGTTTGAGGTTTTGTGAGTTACTGATGTTTAGATCAACTTATTTAACTTTAGGACAACATCATTACTTTAGTGCTACCAGAATTAATATTTGTCCTACCAGTATTAATATTAGGCCTAACAGAATTAAACTTTGGCCTACCAGCATTAAGTTGTACTGATCTAGGAACAAATTGATTAGCAGATTAATCTGTTTGCATTTGTCATACTGGTTTTTGCACCCCTAATTACCAGTATTAACAACCCTTCTTAACCTCAGCTGCCTAGCCATTTTCTTTCATACATAGTCACAATCTTTATTCAAATGACTTAGACTACCCATACAATAACATTTCTTCTTAGTAAAAGAGTAACCTTCCCCGAGTTTCTCTTTCATCATTCATTCCAATTCTTCCTATTAAACTTTATGGTTTCTTTATCTTTGAGTGGGTTGCCTAGGAGTTTTTATGTGTGAGACACACTGGTTTAATCTTTTTGATTTTGGAGCAGACACATCTTTTTCATTTGTTACTTCCAACCTTGACTTAGACATCTCATTTGGTTCATCTAAACTTTCTGATTCAGTCTCAAAAGAGTGCTCAGAGGTATTTCCACAAGATCCCTCACTGTCATTTGATTGACAGATGGAATGCTCAGAGGAATTTATCATCGGACAACATAATTTTAGGTTTTTGAGGACCCTTTTACATAAACATATAAAGAAATCATCAATTTCTCTTGTGGTTTAGGAGTATAATCTCCACTTAAAGGAGGTGGGACACCTTTAAAATCATTGGTCTTTGTAAATCTACTGTACGAAGGTTTTCCTATTGAATCCTCTTTTGAACACTTAAAGACAGAAAAAATTATTTCTTATTTTTTTTTTTTTTTTTTTTTTTTTCCTTTTTTTTTTTTTTTTTTTTTTTTTTATTCATAACTATTGACCTCATCATTAGATTGTATTTCAAACCCTAAGCCAAGTTTATCATTTGAACTCATGCCAGAATTAATTAATCTCCAAAGATTCTTGGAAGTAGGAGTATAATCTTCACTTAAAGGAGGCGGGACACCTTTAAAATCATTGGTCTTTGTAAATCTACTGTATGAAGGCTTTCCTATTGAATCCTATTTCATGTATTTCATTAGCTTGAAATACAAGTTTTTCATTTAGAGAAAGTTGCTGTTTTTGAGAAGTGACAAGTTGAGATTCTAGTTTCTTAACAGCTTGAGTATATGCAAGTATTTGTGCTTCTTGATCACCTAATTGATTCATTTGTTCATCATACAGTAATTTAAGCTTATTATATGAATCAATGCAAGTTTTAGAACACAAAGATACCTCATTACTTGAGCTGATAGCCATAAGTGCATGATTTGTCTCTTCAGCTTCAGTATGTTCTCCCCAATTGACAACCCCATCATCCATTGTCAGCAAACCCATCTGATTCTTCTCTTGCTTCCCAGCTTCTTGATGTTGATAAAGAGACTCTCTCTTCTTCTTTCCATCATGTGTCCCCTTTGCTGTACATTCCCTAGCAAAGTGACCAGTATTGTGACAATTGAAACACTCAAGCTTCTTTTTGTCAAAGCCAACAGGAGTTTTTCCATCAACACGAACTCTCCTTCCTGTCTTCTTATAGAACTTCTTCATCCGAATAGCAATCATTGCTATTTGCCAATTGATGTCCATTTCTTCAATATCTACATCATCAATCTGTTCCAAATCTTCATGAAGTAAGTCTAAATCCTCTGTTTGTTTGGCAAAGAGGGAATAGATTACTTCATCTGTAAAACCTAAAAATCTCAACAAGTGTAAAATTACCAAAATACCCCTAATTCAAGAAAATTTCATAAAAGCTTAAATAAAATTCATTTAAATGTTAGAAATTATGAAAATACAATATATGGCAATTATGAAAATTATGTAAGATCAAAATACTTTATATTATGTAAGAAAAATTATTAATATTGTATATATATATTTATTGCCGAAATATATGAATTTAATTATTTATATATTACAAAATTAATTAAATAAAATATGGATAATTATCAAAATAATTATGCAAAGTTAAAATCTGATTATATCTCTATTTGAAAGCCCTAAAACTCGGCATAATACCATTATAATTCTTCTATACATTTTTCATTTGTAAAATTCTTAAAACACAAAATCCCGAAAACCCTAATAAATCAAAAGAGGCGGCATAAAAATTCTACAAGGCTTGCACGATTTTTCTAAGGTGATTTGAAGGTCAAGGATTGTGGGAAAAATAGTGGGAAGATTTTATAAGGCTTTGTTCGATTTTGGTATTGGTTTTGGGTTCGAATAAGCAACCGAATTCTATAAATTCATAAAATTATCAAGGATCATCAAAGGTATTTTTATAACTCACTTTTCATCATATTAATTCGATCTATTCATGGGAAAAATGTTCATGCATTTTATATTGCTCGAAATAATTAAAACATATTAGAAACCCTAATTTTTAGTTAATTATGAAATCGGCTTAAAAACTATTTGTAAAATTGATTTTATATTTTTCTAGGGTTGTTTATATCATATATGACTCAGATAAATTGTTGGAAAAATTTATAAAAGATTCGAAATATTTATTTGGGATTTAATTTGGTTTGCCGATTTCGAATAAAAAGAAGAAAAGGAAAGAAAAGTGATAAAATAAAATTAGGGTTAGGGTTTTGATAATTTTTCCAGGTGCATTTAATGCCAATTATTGAATAATAATTGTGTTTGTGATTGGGGAAAATTAAATTAGGGTTTTGTGGATTTTATTACTTAGCCGAAATGATATTAAAAGTATAAGGACTTGAATTGTAATTTCTGAAACTATGGGGTCTGTTTTAGACATGTTAAATATTAATATATTCTTTATAAAATAAGTTGGGGGGTATAAAATGTTCATTTTGAATTATTTTGGATAAAAGGTAATTTACAATATAATAACGATAATAGAAATAATTAATTAAAAATAGAGGACTGAAATTTAAATTCAAAAAAGTATAAGGTTTGGTTAGTTATTAATGTATAAAGTATGATTTTTGTCATATTTGAATCAATAAGGACTTGTTATTGTAATTCTGATAATTAAAGATATTTTTAGGTAATTAATAAACCAAAAAAGGGCTAAATATGTAAATTGTTAAATTTAGGTTTGACTTGTACATACAATAAAATGGAAGGTATAATCTGAATAAAATGTGAAACTTTTGATATTTACACTTTTAAACCTTGAAAATTATTGATTTGTATAATTAAACCCTAAATAATGGATAAGTTGTCAAATTACCTAAACTTGTAAGGTTGACATATTAAGTCCTTAAGCTATTCAAAATACTTAATAGAATCTCAAATGATGAATATTACTAATTTTGGAAAGTTACTAAAAATGGAAAGTTACTAATTTTGGAAAGTTACTAAAAATAGAAAGTTACTAAAAATGGAAAGTTACTAAAAATGGAAAGTTACTAATTTTGGAAAGTTACTAAAAATGGAAAGTTACTAAAAATAGAAAGTATAACTTAAATGAATGGTTTGTAATTCGAATTCATCATTTCTTTAGGTTCGGTCAAGAGGGAGTGATTTTGATATTCCTGTGGTGTTTTCTTTGGTTATTGCTTTGCTTCGGAATAAGGTACAGATATTCTGACCTTATCGTTAAGGTTTGCTCTGAGCCTTTTATTTTGGTTCTCTTATATGATCTGTCATTATGTTCCATTTGAACCCTGCTATGCTACCTTTGATATTTGAACCTTTGATATTTGAACCTTTGGCATTGAACCTTTACTATGATTCCTTTGAAATGAACTTTGATATGACTTTGCTTTGAACCCTTCAGTTTGAGAACCAAGCCACTATTTGTTTCCTAGCCATGAAGGTAACATGGCCGTGTCATTGATGCACCTTTGGCATGACTCATGTGTGAGTGAGTGATTTCTCACGCCGTCCCCCATTTGATATTATATGCGCATTCCTGAAGATTATTAATTTGTTTTAAGGGGCTTAATGGATCATCCTAGATTGTTTTGTATTCGATGGATTATGACATTATGATATTTGGATATTTGGTGACTGATGTTTTGGGTGGCAATCCAGTCTTTACATTGGAGCTCATGACTCCGTAGTTACTAATGAAAAATTGTTTTGGGCTTTGAAAATGACTTGATTTGACATTCAGATTCATCTTACCTTTACACTATGAATTGACTTCCTGAATTGTCTTACCTTATATTTGTATTCCTTGATCATGTCTTGTGATATCCTTTATACCATTGTATTGTATCCTTTTATTTTCCGTTATCGTTTGCATTCGATGATATATATCTGTTCCACATGGGCTATGTAAGCTCAGCCGCAACTTGTTCTTTTCCTGGCAGTATCTAAGCAGGAGCGGGTCTTTCAGGCTACGAGTGCTGAGTGTGGTATTACCCTAGAGATCTTAGTTTTTGAATAATGATTGTTTCTTTTCAAGACATTTGTTATTTCGATTATTTCGTTTGGATCTGTCTGTCCTTTGAGAACTTATGTACCTTAAGTCATGTTGACTTATTTTCCTTTGGTTATTTATTTGAGACTTCCGCTGTTTATGCTTGTGTTATGATTATGTATGCCTTTGATGTCACACAATATTTGTAATACTTCTACCCTTTAGGATCGGGGCGTTACATCATCAGCAAAACCAGCAAGAACTTCTTTTTCAAGAATATTGGTTGAAGAAGTAGAAGGAGTGCAAGAACTGTATGCACCAGAAAAACCAGATTTAACCTTATTAGAAATCAGCTTTTAGCTTTGTGAAACAAAAGCAACATTTTGAGACACTTGAAGGATGGTTTTGAAGCAACTTGAATTCATGCCAACCAACTCCTAAGGTTATTGTACAAATCATCAATTGATAAATTGTCAATCTCAGGGTTAGTTCTCATAGTCATTGCCAGATTAGACCATGCTGAAGGCAAAGATCTAAGAAACTTATGATTTGCATCTCTGTTGATACTTTCAGCACGCATGAGCTTCCATTGAGAAAGTAACTGTTGAAAATCCGTCATATCCCTTTTCTATTCCTTCAGAATTGGATATTTTTAAATGGCTTCAAACATTGTTGAAAACAGCCTTCTGCATTTTCTTTGAATTAGCATTACCACCAAACCTAGTTCTGATGGCTTCCCATATCTCTTTTGCATCATCCATTCCATGAAATCTTCTCATATGTTCTTTTGGAATGGCCATCAGCAAGATATTCTTAGCTTTCCTCTCTTTTTCAACAGCTTGAATTCTGCAGCAGTAACTGTGAAAGTACTTCGAAACAAGACCATCCTTATCCTTGAACTTCTTCTTAGGTATTTTTCCATTCTGAATTACCTTCCATACTTCATTATCAATGTACTCAAGGTAATGCTCCATCTCCATAGCCCATATATCATACTCCTCCTTCTTCAGAATTGGGAGTTTGATATTTGAGATAGCAGTTGTTTGAGGAATCACCTGTTGTTGTTGTTTAGGTGCAGCACCAGTGTCTGATGCATCTTCATGGTTTGATTCTTCATCACTAAGATGTTGTGAGAACTCATCATTAGCAGGTTGAGACATTTTGTGTAGAATTGTAGGAGTGTGTTTGTTTGTGATCTAGTGTTTCTTCTTTCTCAGAGTCCCTCGAAAGGCTCTGATCACCACATGTATTTCCCTGGTTTAAGCATCTGAACCCCCCCCCCTTTTAAGCCTTTGTAAGAGCTAAGATAGATAACTTGGATAAATCCAAATCAACTATATGAGAGACACTGACTATGAATATCAAGTGTTAATGCGGAATCTTAACACAAGAATAAAGAAGAAACAATAATTCTAAATTGCTATTAAGCTCTATGCTTCTATTGATATTTCTCAAAACGTACTCGTACATAACATTGTGCCTTAGGTTCCTTTATAATACTAATGAAAACCCAATAGGCTTTACAAACGTGTAAAAGGATAATACATATCCTTTCCTAAGATATCTCCTAAGATATCTCTAAGATAACTATTACTATTCTGTTACATAAACAGACTTAACTATAACAAACTAAAATATGACCAGTACTAAACTCTATACTAAGCTACTGCTAACCAGTACTAAATTAGAACAGCCAGACTTAACTTAGTACTGCCAGTATTAACCAATACTAACAGAACTAAGAACTAACTATTACTACCAGACTTAACTGTTATACTACCAGTATTAAGTCTGTTACAATCTATTTTCCCAACATTTGTCTAGGAGGACATAGGGATCATGTCTCCGCTTGTCTTTGTCACATGCTTTATTGCATTGAGACATCCACTTCTTATAACCTAGCATTTTTCATTCTCAAAATAATGGAAAAGACTCGATTCAAACCAAAGAAACTCTTGCCTTATGGAATTCTCTTGACTAGGTTATTCAAACATGTCGTGTCCGTCTCTCCTGAGCTAGCCTTTGATCATAATCTCTCACATGATCGAGCTATGCATCCGCTCGCTCCTCATTACGATCGAAAGACACGAGCGGATCGGGGCAAGAAAAGACCTCGTGAGTCAAATGTTAGCTCATCATCCTCCTCCACTCTAAATCATCCATCGTCATCTCATCCATTGGATGATTCCATCGAGGAAAATGATGACGAATCTTCTCATCCCAATCCTTCCTCTCCGTCTCAAAACATTCTTCCGTCGTCGAAATTAATGTCTCAAAGAGTCCATCAAAACCTTCCTCATAAAAGTCATTACTTAAACACTTATCTCTATGAAACTATTAATCGTCAAACTCAAAAAAGAGATGCTCACCGGGAAGGGTTAAGGTCAATTAGACAAGCTCTCAAGAACATAATGGGTGGAAAACGAAAATGTACGTGTTGACACAACTACTATGACATTATTATTATTATTATTATTATTATTATTATTATTATTATCATCATCTCTTGTGTTTAATACATTATATTTCTCTATTATTAAGACAAGGAGTGACAAATTTTAATTTGCATTTGACTTGGATAATCTTCTACATTCTATCATCTTTCTATGACTAGCAAATTTTATGATTATGACATGAGATGAAATGCTACTACTTGCTAAATGATTTGTATGTTAGAATAGAACTACATATTATTACTTGAACTAGTTGATTCTTAAATATTGGTAGAAGCTGAAATCACTAGACTTAAGAAAAAGAGAAAACTGGAAATCTTCTTGTCTTTACAAAACGGTCCCCTTATACCGACGGCCCCCCAATATATTTGGGACCGCCAGGTGATATGGGACCGCCACCAGGAGGGAAAGAAAAATTTTGAGTTTACCTCTTTTTCTGTATCTTGACCCTCCTACCTACATCCTCAAGCTGTCATTTCCCAGATTGGCTAAACCATATTTGGCATTCTCTTCTTCCTAAACTATGTTTTGCCACTTTATCCAATCCTTCTTATTATTTAATCACCCAACTTTCATACTTCACCACCATTTTCATCTCCTTCAAATCTCTCTTCTTCTTTATCAATGTCTTGCTCAAACCACCATTCTAACTTCTCTAGAAAACCAAGGATGTCGGTTAGACAAGTATAGAAACGCAAAACATCCACTCCAAAATCATCACCTCCTTCCCAAAATGACTCACCTCCTCTTCCTGCAAGAGTCTACTTACAATCTCCTTCACCACCATCTTACAATCCTGATATGTGAGAAATCACATATCCTTGTTATACTCAAAATGACCCTAAAATGAACAAATTGTGCAAATTATGCTTGTATATTGTTTGTTTTGTCATTTGTGATGTGTAGGTATGGATATTGTAAAAATCACAAGAAAACAGTCAAAACCAGACAAACACTGACACGAGAATGGATAGAGTGTACAAGAGCCGGGAGTTTCTAGCAAAGGTCAACAAAGTCAACCTTGGTCAACCCTTGGTCAACCTACAAACAAAATCCCAAATGAGCCCTTAATGTTAAAACAATTTCACCATAAGTCCCTAAACTCATAACACCGTTAGTCCCTAAACGCCTTAGGACTAACGGTCGTTAACTCTTAAAATCTATAAACCCTTACCAATTCACCAAGCCCATAACTAAACATCGGCCCAATCCTTTATTATAAAACCGAGCCCAAGTCAAAACCCTTTTACCCCAGGTCAAACAACAAAGTTATAAAAAGAAAAAGGCGCGAAGAACGTGTTACTATTCATGTTTCTTCCCCAAATTACCCAGCTCGAAATTTACCTTAATTAAAAGGGATTTAACTCAATCCAACGTGGCCTAAGAGATGCTTAGTACCAAGCTACACCTCAGCACTGCAAAACGTCACTCAAAGCCTTTGATTGGTCAAACTCTTACACAAGAATGACACGCGAGATCAAAAGAAACACACAAAGATGGAAAAATTACACTGAAATCAATGCAAAAGAAGCACACCACTCCAAAGAAGTGGGATTGCCAGCTTGGCAATCCGTGTGCTCACATTATAATCCAACGGTCACAATTAAGCATCCAATGATTGGAAGAATTCAAGGGACGAGATCAAGCAGCTAAGGAGCGTCTTTGGGACCTAGAACCTTTACCTTGATCCTATAAATAAAGGCCTCACTCCTCACTCACAGTAGTTAGTTAGTTAGTTAGTTAGTTCTTAGTAGCTTATAGTTTAATGTTTAGCTTATTTTTCATGTAATTTTCAGCTTCTAGTTTTAATTAAATGTAATTTCCTTTTCAGCAATTTGTACTCATTTCACTCTTAATAAAAGTTGATTTTCATTTAAGCTGTTTTATCAATTATGTTTTCACTTATTTTGCCAAAATATTTGAATAAGCTCTTATTACTGTTTCATAAGCTCTTATAACTGTTAAGTGACTCGCTTATTCTTAACCATTTTTATATATAAATAAATATAAATATATACCAAGGATCAAAATCCACAAAATCAATGAAACCGGAAGTAGTATAGAATATTTCCGGGTCGTTATGTCCCAACGAGGCTTGAATGGAAAATCGAATGACGAATTGATAATCGATGTTTGAATATGACAAGGGTATGATTGGGCACTAAACCTAATAAGCAAATGCACGAAAAGATAAGCAAGGAAAATAACATATAGCAGCAAAAAGGCTAGGAATGATGAACAAACAAATTACAACTTTTATACTAAGACACAAATAAGCTCAAATAAGCTTAAGATAAACCAAATAAGCTAGACTAACTCTAAATAAGCAAATTCAGCAATCAATTAAACTAAGTTAAGCAGGAGAAACTCAGCAGTACTAACAACAGTACTAACAGTATTAACTATCAGTACTAACTTGGAGTTAGTACTGCTAGCTTAGAGTTAGTACTGCTAGCTTTAACAAAACACAATGAAACGAGAAATAAGCGAATAAGCTAAAACAGATATTTAACTACCCCTAATAAGCACTCAGGCATAAGAATAAGCAACTAGAATAAACTAAATACTCTACAAACTGATAAACTATTAAAATTGCTTTGAAAAGGCGAAAAAAACTTAAATAAGCTCTACTAAAGACAGTAAACGAAAATGGGCTTAATCTACTCTAAAAAGCTAAGGAAATCTTAAATAAGCAGAAATAATAAGCTAATAAGCAAAAATGAACTGACAGTACTAACAGTATTAACTACCAGTACTAACCTGGAGTTAGTACTGCTAGCTTTGAGTTAGTACTGCTAGCTTTAAAATCCCAAAAGAGAACTAGTAGTACTAACTATGGGTTAGTACTGCTTGTTCTAAACACGTCTTAAAGTTTTCAAAAATCATTTTTCTTTTTATTTTAAGATGATTTTGCCCTAAACTGTTAAAAACAGATTATCAAATAACAAAATAAGACACTTATAAGCAGATTTCAATCAATAATAAGCACTTAAATAAGCTAAATCAATCTAACAGTTTTAACTCATAACTAACAGTACTAACTAAGAAATTTGCACAAATCACTTTTAAACTAACAACTAAGCAAGATAAGCACTAAACATCATAATAAAGCATAAATAAGCAAATATAGGTAACAAATAAGCACTATAAGCAATTCTACAGTAAATAAGAAAAATAAGAAAAAGAGAGACTTACAACACCCTTACTCAAAACAGGGTTAAACAAAGAATCTATAGGCTCTAGCTTGTATAAAACAAGCTAGTAGTGTCCATAAGCCCATCCAGAACTGGCTTATCATCCATAAGCTGTGGTATATTTGAATGTGGAATTTTTTTGTGACTTTACTTAAATTTTTAGTATTTGAGTTAAAACAAATGACTTATATGATTATATAAGAACTTAAAACATATTAAGTAATGCTTTTAACAAAAGAAAAACAAAGATTCAAGAATAAACTTAAAAACTCCAAATTTGCATTAAGACGAAAATTGCATAAAAATAAGCTGAAATTTAACTAAGAACTAACCCCCTCTCTCTCAGTTACAATGGCCCTATTTATACTAAAGAACTTCCTCCTTAGGTCTTCCCGCTGTGCTTTCTTTGTGAGAGCAAACTGAGGTGTGCTTCTTATGTGAGAGCAATCAAAGCTTCAATCTTGGCCCTCCATTAACATTTGTGCTTCTTTAAGTTAATGGGAGTCGTTGGATTTTGTTGAAAAAGTAATTCTCAGCCATTCAATCTTCTTTGTGCTTCTTTTTGAGTCGATCTAGCCTGAAATTACTTGAAAATGGTGAAGGATTGCCACCATGGCAATTATAAAGCTGGGGGGAGATAGGAGGAGGGGGAAGGTTTTATCCTCTGAATTTTTTCATGGTTGCAGGGTAAAAGGGAAAGAGAACCCGTGAATGGCACTTGTGTAATGTTGATCGAGAAAAATTGTTATGTGTAAGTTGGCACTTTGGCCCCTACAAGTTATACTTCACCCAATTTCCAATTTCAGCCCTTGTCTTTTTATTTCTTGTCATACACTATGAGGAATAGGCAATTTTAGTCCCTCAAGTTTGTATTTTCTCCACTTGGTTAACTTTTGACTTTGTCAGGGTTGACTTTCCTGTAGACTGACTTTTTGGCTTCGATATAGACTTGTCTTTTTCCATTTCGTGCTTGGTTTTGCCGTTTTTTTGCTTTCTTTTTGTCTTTTTCTTGAATATCCGTTTCCTGCACAATACAAATGCAAAACATACAAATACAATGTATTTTTGGTACGTTTTTAGTCATTTAAGTCCGTTTTTAATGGAAAAAGGTATGTGTAATTAAGCACATACCAAAATCCCCCATACTAAGGTATTGCCGTGTCCTCACGCAATGTTATGAAGTAAACATTTACGAAAACTAAGAATCTCGATCCCCCTCGACTAATAACCTTGAAAAGTAGCTAGGTGTTCGTCAAGGGAAATAAAGAATCAATAGTTCCGACAAGTCCCGTTTTCACCATTTTTTATCTGTACACTAACTATCCCTAATATTTTTGGATTTTCCTTTTTCTTTTCTTGACTACCTGTTTAACTTCCTTTATTATATCAACATTGGGATCATAGAATGAGAAGCGCCCATAGAATGATCTACGGATGTCCGAATGGATAAATTCATCGTCCCTGATTTTTCACTAGTCCCAAACTAAGCGTAAAAACGAAATCACCGTTAAGTACAAGTAAAGATGCTAACACTACTTATAACTATGACTTGTCAACTTTTGCTCCCGACAATTATTCAATTAGAGTGATTGTGCTTAATTTTAAGTTAAATTTAGATCGACAATTTTAGAAAGTAGTATAGTTTATGTGCATAACGATATTTCTGAAGAAATCTGGGGAAAAGACTAGATCACCCACCAACCAGCATATTCTCGATAGATCCCAGCCGAGTTCGACTTAGGTTATCAGGTTGAGACCCCACAGGAGAATGTTCGCAATGTAATAGCGGGATACTCCACCCTTTTAGGCCGAATTTCTTAGATTTACCGCTAAATAAACAACACTACTCAAAGCACGCAAACATCAAAAATTTAATGATCTCATTGGTGCGATTATTCCATGTAGCGACCTTTCTTCTCGGAATGTCCCAGCCTCATGAGTTAAGTGCCCAGGTTTTTGACACCCCACGGATAATACTTAATTGAAATAATCTACCAACGACAACCAACAACTTTTGAAGTCTTAGAGCAAGTTATTCTTAGTTCAAAATTATACTTGAGTTTAGAAAAAGAAATCCTAACCAATAAATTTTCATTTATTGGTCATTTATTGCTATAATCATACTATAATACCGTCATCATTTACATGACTACAACATCGGCCACGCCTCCGACAAGATGTAGTGACTTAGTCTGACGACGGCTTTTATTTGATAACACCTACGAATGCACTTTGGCATTTATTATTTCACTATGGGCTTTGTTTTGAAGACTGCAACATCGGTTGTGAGCCGACAAGATGCAGTAAACCTTTATCAGCCCACAGTTTATATATATATATTTTTTTTTTCATTTTTTCAATTTTTTTTCATTTTGCAACATATTTTTCGTAATAGAGAAAATTTCGTTTTAGAAACTCAAGTATAAAGCTGAACTAAGATGAATATTTTCGTTTCCGAAAGAGCTTCTTTTTAGAAAATGTCGGTTTAAAGTTAAAGCAAAATTAAGCACGTTTATTAGTCAGGTTAAGAGCTTCTGGGAGAAAAAGCGACAAGTTACACTTATAAGCTTTTAAGATTTCCAAATAATCCTTGTTTAGCATCCTACTTGTAAATAACACTATCATTTCTCGTTCTTCGCAAATTTAAAATCCCTAATAAAAGGATCCGCGAATGCTTAGCCTAATAAACTTTCATTTATTAAATGGTTAAGGGACAAAGCTAGGGCTCAACACGCCCGATCGAGTCAAAATTTATTCTCATTCTACCCATTGGGAAAGTCAAAACTGTGACAAAACACTTATTTTATTTTTGAAAATTTTTAAATTTTTTCATTTTTTTGGTATTTTTGCAAAAATTTTGGTGGTAAAAACGGGATTACGTGACAACAACGGCTGCAGGCAAAAATCAAATCGAAGATCCCCCCATACTAGAACTAAACATCGTCCTCGATGTTTTAAAAGGGGTACCTACGTAAATCTAAGGCCGTTTATTAAGTGTGCCAAAAGATAAAACGTTAGTCGATTAGATTTGGATATTGGATTCCCAAAATGAAGCTGAGGATGTGAAACTCTTGTGAGTGAAGGGCAAAACCGCGAGCACGAGAGTCTTCACAATCCGGGAAATCCTGGACATACAACACAAAACACAAAACACGGGTAATGGAAGAGGCGAGCCTCCTCACACAAAAACACTTATTCATTACTACATAATACTACTACTGATAAGCATGGGGTGCCTCCCACGAAGCGCTTGTTTAAGGTCGCTATGCTTGACCCGATCCCCGAATTTATTGGTCCTTGGGGAAGGTTTGGAGATCCGGGACAACCATTTACTTTGAAGTTAGGCCCGGAGTTTTAGGATAACTCGACGGTGCCATACGGAAAAACTTGGGTTACAGTGAATGGTCCACTCCAACGGGTCTTAAGCTTGCCCGAGAAAATCTTCAATCTAGAGTTAAAGAGGAGGACTCGATCACCGACGTTGAAAACGCGGTTTTTGATCTTGGAGTCATGGATTCTCTTTGTTTTCTCTTTGTAAATTAAAGAATTTTCATAGGCATGATCACGAAGTTCATTAAGTTCATTGAGTTAAACTTTTCTGTGATCACCCGCTGTTCTGATATCAAAGTTTGTATGCTTAAGGGCCCAGTAAGCTTTATCAGAAGATGACATGCCTTCCCGTACACTAGCTTGTATGGAGTGCACCTGATGGGTGTTTTGTAAGCTGTGCGGAAAGCCCAAAGTGCGTCATCTAATTTATCCGACCAAGAGGCACGATTTTCGCCTACGGTCCTTTCAAGAATTCGTTTCAATCCACGATTTGATACCTCAACTTGCCCACTTGTTTGTGGATGATACGCGGTGGAGAGACGATGAGTGACTCCGTATTTAAGCATGACTTTTGAAATTTGGTCATTGCAAAAATGGGTTTTAAGAAATTTTAAGAAATTTGGAGAAGAGGGGCACCAAATCTGGAGAAGAGAGTTTTAAGAAATTTGCAAACAACTCGGGCATCATTGGTGGGGAGCGCTTTTGCT
>BQNB010027641.1:0-57441 GCA_026074375.1 Tanacetum coccineum
GGGAAGCATAGCAGTTATAGCATTAAACACTTAAGCCCTAAATGCATCTACATGAAGGACCCCTAGGTTATAGTCTAGGCTCAACCACCTACTTCTCTATAACCAAATACTCTGATACCAATCTGTCACACCCCGCCAAGGCGGAAACGCGAGGCGTAACATCATGGATATCATCACAACACAATGGCGTCTATACAGAGAATTCTATATGAAATAAATAAGTAAAGCATAGACACAAAGTGTCATAACAATACCCATAAAACTAACCAAAATCCAAAAGGAGTCCTTATTGATGAAACGAAAGTTCTCGCCAACATAAAGACATGCAACAATTATCCATAATCCAAACAATGCAAAATTCAAGACAATAAAGCAATAAACTCCATAACATCCTATGGTCTCTTTCTAGCCACTTCTCTCTATCTTATTCCCATGGTGCTCACCTGAAAATGATGCTTAAACGTCAACATAAAGTTGGTGAGAGTCATAGGTTTAAGACACACATAACAATCCTTTAAAACCAATTACTGTGATAAATAAAACATAGCATAGCAGGACATTAAACGAACTATCATACAAGCTAACATGCAAACACACCAAACCATGTTGAGACGGTCACGCTCAACATCACAAACAAGGGAACGGAACGTGTCCCACGATCCACAACAATGAGACGATCACGCTCACTATCAACAATCCACAGCAATGAGACGATCACGCTCACTACTAACAATCCATCAATGTCTTGAGACGGTCACGCTCAAGCACAACAAACAAGGGAACGGAACGTGTCCCACGATCCATATCACAATAGCAAGTAGCACATAACATACAATAGTCACGTATAGTCCATGCCTCATTTAAAACACATTATCACAGTAACTAAAACATTTAATACTCATAGCATCATTTAAACCCCAAGAAAACATAAGAAAAATGTGCTAAGAAACTCACCTTAAGCATTGCACTTACCATCAAACACTAGCACAAATCTAAACAATCAAAACCAACCTAGTACCATCATCGACCTAAAGCCAATTTGCTTATATGCCCATGAAACAAATAATATGATGGATGTCTAAGTGTGTTTAATTACTCCTCATGGGTCACCAACGAACCATGCCCAAAAGCCAAAACCAACATGTTTACATACACTTTCCAAAGTCTTACAATTACACGAATTGCAGAATTTTAAACATCAATTTTACCATTCCCCTAAACCATACCTACTGAGTCTTTATAAAATCACAGGTTCAATACCCATGAGTCTACTAACTTCATGATTTTTTCCAACTAATTTATTTCACTCTTAAGAGCCCAAAATAAAATCACCTTTAAACTCTCAGTTTTGGATCTGATCGCACACTAAAAAGTTTGGACCTAAAAACCATACTTAGACTCCAAATCAGAAGCTCTCCTTTGGGGGATTTTTAATAGACACATAGAACTAAACTCCTGTAGGTTGGCTAATCCTAATTAAAATTTTAAGTGGGGGTTTTACACCTCGAAATCTGACCTAAATCTGTCCTGAATTTACTGCTTTGACAACCTTTCTTGTAACCAACATTTGAATGACTTCCGACCTTAAAAACTTTCGAGGCCGGATGTTCTGGAAACTAGACTCTCTGAGCTACATCATAGGGGGACACCGAAAACATGACAAAATCAATACCATCATCGAGATAACAGCCGAACAACACAGCCCTAAATTCTGCCCTATTCTAATTCAAGTTCTAATGCGATCTAAACCCTAACGAATACACCCATGTGATCCTAATTAAACCCTAATCATTGCAATGTGATTAAACATTATTAATTATACATTTATAAACCCTAATTCCATCATAATAATTATAACATGAATTAATGAATAATAATAACAAGGATTAATTAATACTTACCCTTAGAACATGTTATTTTTCCACAAAAAGCAAAAACCCTAAAATTTTTTTGCTCTTTTCTCTCTTTAGTCGACCGGTTCTACAAGGGGGGAGGGTTAGGGATTTTACTTTGTATTTATAGGCCTCAATATAAATCCTAGATAATTCCTAATTAGTATTTGTTTCCAATTAAAACTCTTTTTTCTTTCTTTTCCCTTTTCTTTTCCCAAAACTGGCCGATTGGCCCTCCTTATATATATTTTTTATTTATTATTAATTAACTAATTATTTGTATTACCTTAATTTTTTACAAAAACCTAAACTTATTTGCGCATACCTTTTTGCATAAACGCACTTTACTAAACCTTTAAAAATAAATAAGACTTTCATTTTTATAAAAACCTAAACTTTCAAAAAATAGAAATTTCACTTCTTTCTTATTCTTACCACTAAGCCTGTTCAATTACCTAATTTTATAACACATAAATATGTATACGTAAAAAATATTACACGATAATCAACTAAAATGCTTAAACCGACAAAAATAATTTCCCTTGTCACCAAAAGTGAATGAAAGAATTTAAACCAATCTCAACCAACCATTCTAATCTCATATGAGATTAACACCACTCAATGATTGACTACCAAGTTCCACATAATCCACACATAAATGGCATATAAACACATATTAACACAAATAACACATAACTCATACATTGAAACAGATACATAAGTCAACACTAATAGTTTGACTAACCATAGGCTCAAGTCATGGTTGTCAACACTATTGCGAGTAACTCTTCGCCACATAAAGTCACCGGGGCGTAAGTGATGAAATTAAAAGAAACCCATTCGAAAACCCTCACGTTGGTTTGTGGACTATCGAGTCTAACCTCGAATGATAAAAAGCATTCTGAAAAAAATGTCACCTTCACTTACTATGTATGTGGTGTTTGTGACTTTAGTGATAAAATACATTGGATGCAGCAACTTTTATAACTGAGATTAACTAACTGTTTTTTCACTGTAATGCTCTAAATAACATTGTGATATAAGTAACTTATTTAATTGAGATGTACTACACTTTTTTCCACTATAATGCACTAAAACAAATAATTGTGATGCATTAAAACTTTTTAACTAAGAATTACTACTTTTTTAACTGTAATGCCATAATATATACATTATGATGGTTAACTTTTTTTTTGGACTGAGATGTAACCTAACTTTTTTAACTGTAATTCATTGACAAAATACATTGTGATGCAAGAACTTTATTAACTGATTTGTACTAACTTTTTCACTGTGATGCACTAACAAAATACATTGTGATACATTAACTTTTTAAGTGAGATGTACTAGTGTACTAGCTTTTTAACGGTGATGCATTAACAAAATATTGTGATGCAGTAACTTTTTAAAGTGAGATGTACTAACTTTTTTCACTGTAATGCAATAACAAAATACATTGTAATATAGTAACTTTCGACAATCTTTTAACCTAATTCACCCTCATACACGGAAATTAAATGACAAATACTAGTAAAAGTACATGAATTACACTTTTCTTTAGAATTTTATAACATGGGTCACAATCTTTAGTCATAATATAACGTATGCTAATAATCAAAAAGAAGCATAGAAGTGCTTAATTTCGTAGTTGTGAAGAGCAAGATAGAGAGGTAAATCAAGAAACAATGGTGAATTTGTAACCTATATTGTGTCTAGTTAACCTTAAAACGTGTAGATAGCAGATAGGAGAGCATGGGTATAATGTGAAAGTTTAATTTCCAAGACTAACACATTTAACTATTATTGACTTGTCCGGCAAACGCAGAAAAACTAGGATTTTTAAAATTTGGAATCATCAAAATCGGTCTTTTTAACAACACCACCACAAGAAACAACCGGTTTTTCCAACAGTAAAATAAATGTTACATTAAGTTTTAAGTTAAGCTGGAATACAAAAATCCCTACTAAAGATATAGAAAATTAAAGTATATTATGTTTGTGATTCAGCATCAACGATATGACTCGTCATTCTCAATTTTATCTAATTTCAAACAAGCTTGGCAATATGAAAATATAACATGATTTAACGAATTCTAAGAATCAAAACAAAGGACATCAATCCTTGTTCCAGACATTACATACAAAAATTGCAGAATGACTTCAACGGTAAGATATATCGAGTATTTGGCCTAAGATGACTACAAGCTTGCAACATGTCGCGAATGAAATGAAATCTTCAGTGTTATGAATCACGTGGTTTTCATGACAACAATGAGTTGATATTATGAGTGATACTTTGTAGTTGAGTACCGCTTAATTAAAAAACAAAATTAATTAAGAAGCAAGCTTGTGTGGCTGTAACAGTTGTTACCATCAACTCTTATCCCTCAGATCCTATTAACATGGTTGAACACTTGAACGGGTAACACGATCCACTCCTAGAGTAAAAGCACCCATTCAGATATTACAATCATGGGTCTTGCACATCTTCTTAATGTTTCCAAATGCAGACTTTATGTATTTCTTCAGCTCCAAATTCACAGTCACCTCATCCCACATAAATCCCTGGTGTTCTGTAAATTCAAAGAGCATAAGTTGGAATGTGTTCTCAATGTTAAATATAAATGCATAAAAGATCATCTAACACTTCTTAATATGGTATATTCTTGGGTCGTGGTTCGTTTCTAATTAACTCTTAATATTCCATCAAATAGTAATATACTAACAAGAACACGAAAAAGAGACAGTAATTTGGAATACCTGGACCCATTCATAATAGCTGACGGTCACACCACCAGCATTTACGTAGATGTCGGGAAGTATGATAACTCATTTCTTTGACAGAATCTGTATCAAATAAACATATCTAAAACCAGGAACCAAATTTACATATTGGAAAGTTGGACAAGAATGAACTGATGTGCGAGATTTCTCGATTTCCTTCTTTCTTTAGATGATTATATATTTATGCAGTGTCACCTGAACCAAAATTCATGTAAGAAACATACAAGTTATTTGACATAGTGTTTTGAAAGTGATTATCATATAAAATAATGGAGCACCACTTCAGGTTTTCACTTTAATTCCAAAACAAGAAGTTTCAGTTTTATGTATTACAATTTCTAAGTCTTGGCTGCTCTAATTCTGCCATATTAAAGACTTAAAATATTCATGTTATCATTATTATATAATTCATGGCCCTCTCAGTTTCAAGTTCCTCCTACAGATGGTTTGATTGCACAAAGTATATGATCATGACAATTGATTTGTTTTTTTACAGAAATAAGAATCGTAGACATACCACATAGCTTCATACCACATAGCACGTTTTATGTAAGGCTTTTCATATCAAAGCTAAGGGAGTCTCTCATTCTGTTTGTGCGCAATATAGAGGTCGGAATATCAGTTTGTGGTGTATGGAAGATTGAGCATGATGAATCTTTTACAAAGCTATTCACCATTAGCACACCTGGTTACACAACAAATAATAAATATGTGTATCTGTGAAAAGAGTCGATATAGTAAATAGGAAAGCCTAGAAAGTTTCTAGACGATATACATTTACTCGAGCATATGCATATCCAGACTCTAAAAAACAAGGTAGAACTAGAGCTATGACTACCAGCGCCTACATAAGACGAGTATCACTATTAAGGGGACTGCAATCAAGCTCTCAATGCACCTACATTAGACTTCCCAACAATAGGTTATGCTTATGGCACCATTCAAATCAGTTCACACGACCATTATGATTAGAGTAAAACTAAAGAAAGATGCCAATTGCCAAAAGGGTAGAAAAGCCTAACTGTGTTGTTGCAGAATATTAAACTGACATAACTCTGCATATACGACTGACTAATAGATTTATAAAGAAACAATAAGCATTGGTACCATCTGGTTGTCTAAAAGATACTGCACAGACTCCTGTTACACCTAATTCTAACCACATAATTTTACATAAGGCTACACAGTCTTGACTAATGAGATATAAGCGGTTTTCATCATGGGCCATATGAACTACGGGAGGGGGGGGGGAGACACATGATATGAGATTGTCTGAGGAGATGGAAGAAGATTGATAAATTACAATTATAATCATAATTAACGTGGCATAGGAAAAAAATAGAAAATGGAAAATTGTATTTGCAGGTTAACCCCGCCCAACCGGCCCGTTTCGACCAGTCTTAGAAATTAACTATTTCAGCTAAACTTGTTTCTACCATTACCCAACCCACTCGACTTATCATTCTTTTCACTTATAACAACAATAGTCTTGTGCTAGCAATGAAAACAAAACTAAACATGCCTAACTCATAAGAAATGGTATAGCCGATTCTTCTAAACACAATATAACATACACAGATATGAGATTTTTGTCTGAAGCAAAATGATTATCAGTTGCGAACTGGAACGCAACCAAAGCTGGTGAAATAATAAATTAACAATATCAGCAAAAAAAAAAAAAAAAAAAAAAAAAAAATATTCTTCATGTCTCTGCAACTTTGCCATAATATTTTTGCACCAAGACAAAACACAATCGATAAAATGAAGGAACCCACAACCACATACCTCAAAACCCAAAGACACAAAACTACAGAGAATGTGATTTCTAAGTCCAGAAAAAGCCTCATAAACTGCTCAAGAAGACCTGTGCCAAAAGTTATCCAGTACATTTGAAACAAAATAAAAACAAATCTCTGCATCGATAAAAATTATAGGAATAATTAAACATCCACAAAACTTGCATTCCATGGATAACTATTGGAAATATAATAAAAGCACATCACTTTTCACTGCATTACAGTTAATAATCTACTGCATTACAGTTATTTTATATTTTATTGCATTACACTTATTTTGTTAGTGCATTACAGTTCATTTTCTAGTCAATCACAAACATATCAGGCACAAACATTCATTTTCACACAAACAGTAAATAAGCATCAATATTTTAAATCAACTGCATCAATATTTTAAACCAATTGCATTACGCATATAAATAGGCATATCAACACCTTTCGACATGCAAAACACCCTACGCGTGACCTGATCGAACCTTATATGCCACAAATAAGCACCTATTGCATCAATATCTTAAACCAACTGCATTATGCATACAAATAGGCATATTATACTTCAACATATAAAAAACCATAAAAACGCGTAACCGAATCGAACCTTTTATCCACAAATAAAGGCACAACCTGCATCAATATCTTAATGCCAACCATTAAAACATACAAATAAACAATTTAAGTGAAACGCCCTAACACAATAAACCTACTCAGACCATTTATCAATAGATAAGCACACTACTGCACGATGTTTTAAGTCAACTACTATATACATACAAATACGTATACAACCAACCTTTCGACAAGTGTAAAACGACCCTTGTGATCTCATCGAAGCTTATATGGTCACAAATAAGAACCTAATGTATCAATGTTTTAAGTCCACTGCTACTATACATACAAATAACGCATAATCAAGCATTTTTGGGCATGTTAATATACCATACTTGTAACATAATTGAACCTTATAGCCACAACTTAAGTACCTATTGCGATCAAATATTTTTAAGCCAACTGCATTATACATACAAATTCGCATACCAACACTTTTCGACATATAAAACACCCTACGTCTGACCTAATCGAACCTTATATGCCATCAATAACAATCTACTGCATCAATGTTGTAAGCCAACTGCATTATACATACAATGTATACAAACACATTTTCACGCATAAGGCAACTTACACTTAGCCTAATTCATGCTTATGTGTGACAACATAAGACCTACCGTATCTAAGTTCAAATTCTAGTGCATCGCACATACAACCAAACTTAAAGATAGATTTACACATATAAAACAACATACGCTTATCATATTTCATCCTTATACACGACAACTAAAAACTTACCGTATCTGAGTTCAAAATCTAGTGCATCATACATACATCTAAGCAACCAAACCCAATTCGATTCACTAAAAAAACTAAAGTTCAAAAATTAACTTATGAGGCCGTCAAAGATTAGTAGATTCGTCTTCCTCATTGTTCACGATTTATAGTGGTTGAAGCAGTAACAACTTCGATTTTAGGTTAATGATAATGATTGAATCAACGATTTATAGTTTATGATTGAGTAACGATTGTGATTTGTGATAACAATTTGATGATTCAACAGTATGCTGAAGTAAATGTGTGTTAATTAAGAGAAAAAACATGATGAAGATCTGTTTGAAATTTTAGAGAGAGAAATTATGCAATTTTAGAGAGAGAAAATTAGATCGAGGTTTGTTCACAGATAGAATGAATGGTTGTATTTGTAAATTACACTATTATCCAACTGCCCTTAAAGTTTTGAGTATTTATAAAATTGCCACCTTCCTTTATGATCTTGCAAAATTTGATCCAATGGCTGAGATTCCTTCCTACCCTTTTTATTATAACATTCTTTTTATTATAACCTCACCTTATATATATATATATATATATATATATATATATATATATAGGTATCATATCTCAAGTAGCATGCAAATAAGATTTAGGATGATAAAATTAAATGAACATCCAAGGCAATTTATGTTGCTAAACCTACATACTCGAAATCCTACTAAGAAAAATCATAAGTCTAAGAAGCAAAGTGTAAAAAGTAGCAAATCAACGTCAACTTGATAAATAAAAGATGTATTTAGCAATTTTCTAAATTGCTCACTTCCGTGTACCCTTGAAGCAAGATCTTGAGCTCTTTCCGATGACCTCAGCCCGCTTCCGGTTGCTCATCTCGTATTGAACGTTGAAGATTCTAAATTTAGGTTTGATGAGTGTGAAGGAGGTTTGCAATGTTTTGATTAACAATGAGGTGGATTTCTGAACAAAGAGTTTGACGATTCGAGTGAGGGAAAGAGGCACTAGTAACGAGAAGTTCCTTCTAATCATTTATCAGCATTATCATCATCTATTGTGACGAGTATAATGATGGACTGATTGACGGCAGGAAGAGGAAGAAGTAAAGGTAAGAAATGGAAACGAATATTTCGTGCCAATGATCCGCTCAGCTCTTTTCTCTTCATAATGAGGAGCGAGAGGATACATAACACGGTGTTCATAATGAGGAGCGAGTTAATTCAATTTAGCTCATCCAAACATGTCGAAAATACATATTGATTATATATTTCGATCGGTGTTCATGAGATCATTATGCATGAATGCAAAAACGTGTCGAAAATTCATATTTATTATATATTTTGATCGGTGTTTATGAGATCATTATGCATGAATGCAAAAACGTTTTTAGGGTGTATTAACAATGAATTAAAACATTTTTATGATGTTCCTAACGTGAATGATTTTTGAAAAGAAATTGGGGTTTTGTTCATATGAATTTTTTTTTACAAACATACTTAATTATGCAAATCCTATGTCTACGGGAAGCATATTAGTTATGCATTGTGTTATTATAGTCCTAATTGCACACAAACATAAGAAAAATGAAAAACCCCCAATTTTGGTTTTGTGTTCAATTGAACCCAATACACAATTTAAGAAGAAATTTGATGAAATGACTTACAATTGATGATCTTGTGATGATCAGATTAATAATTTGTATTGATTTGATCTTCAATTAATTTTTTATGGTCGATTTTGAGTTTTGGTGGGTTTTTGTTCGTGTTCGTCATAGGTCTGCAGAGAAAGGGGTGTTTTGTTTTATGTTTTGCAAAAAGAGATGTACAGACATAGCATGTCTCGCTGGTGGCAGTCCCATATCGGTATGGGGGTCGCCTGATTTAATTAGGCGGTCACCCTATTTATGGGGGCCGCCTCCAGTGGAGGGTTTTAGACAAAAATTTGGACCAAGATTTTAGCAGGAGTGATGTTTTAATTTTCATTTTGCTAATTAAAAATGCTTAAAATACTTAGGATGAAGCAATTAAGTTGTTACGACACGGAATAGAACAACGACTAGAATCGAGACTAGAAGAAAAGAAGAGTTCAATTTACGGAATGTGTTCCATCATTCCTAAACCAAGACGAAGATAATTAAACGATTCACGTTTAAGAGGTTTAGTGAGAATCTTAGCGATATTATCTTCGGACGAGACTTTTCCGATAGAGATATGTCCTTTTTGGACATTGTCTCGAAGGAAATGGTGACGAACGCGAGTGTTGCATCGGGTTTTTGATAAGGTCAATCGCGCCTTTGTTGTCGACTTGTCGTACATGATCGGGACTTCATCGAGTCGAATGTCGTAGTCGATAAGAGCTTGTTTCATCCAAAGTGCTTGTTGACATACCTTTCTGGGCTTACGTATTCATCTTCGGTCGTGGATATAGCAAGAGCGGTTTGTTTCTTCGAGAACCATGATGTTAGACAACATCCTACGAACGTACAAATACCGCTAGTGCTTTTTCGATCCACATAATCTCCTGCATGATCAGAGTCGGTATATACTACGATTTCTATGTCGGTCCCCTTAAGATACCAGAATCCTAAGTGCGTAGTGCCTTTAATGTATCGGAAGATACGCTTAACCGCTTTAAGATGAGAGGTTTTAGGATCCTCTTGGAAGCGTGCACAAAGGCAAACACTAAATGTGATATCTGGCGTACTTGCCGTTAGGTAGAGTAAATTACCTATCATGCATTGATATTTGGTACTATCTACCGACTCATACTCGTCGTCTTTCATGAGTTTCGTATTTGAGGACATAGGTGTTTTCAATTGGTTTTAGATTCTTCTAAGCCAAATTTCTAAATGCAATTTCTTTAATATATGTAAAATTGATTAAAGAATATACCGTTTTCCATTTGTTTTATTTGTAATCCAAGGAAGAAATTAAGCTCACCCATCATGCTTATTTCGAACTCATCATGCATGATTTTGGCAAAGTCATCACACATTTCTTGACAAAGCTCGAAACCGAAATATAATGTCGTCGAACATATATTATTAACGATGAGTGAGATTTGAAACTTTTTTCTTTGTAAAAATGTGTTTATCTACATTCCCATGTATATTCCCTGTTTAAATAAGAAAAGCATGTAATCTATCATACCAAGCTTTAGGAGCTTTTTTAAGACCATATAAAGCTTTCTTAAGTTTATAAACATGATCTGGTTTTTCGAAGTCAATGAATCCCGGAGGTTGTGTCTTGTATACCTTCTCATTGATAAAACCGTTTAGGAATGCACTTATTAATGCCATTTGGAAATAAACTTAAAAATCTAACGCACACGCATAGGCTAATAAAATTCTAATGGATTCTAATCTAGCAACTAGGGCATAAGTTTCATCATAATCGACACCCTCTTGTTGATTATATCCTTGGGCGACTATCCTAGCCTTATTACGAGAAAACAACACCGTTCTCGTCTAACTTATTCCTATACACCCACTTAGTTCATCTGATTGTCGTACTCTTAGGATGTGGTACTAACTCCCAAACATCATTTGCAATAAATTGATTTAATTCTTCTTGCATTGCAATTTATCCCAACTTTTCATCCTTTAAGGCTTCATTCACATTCTTAGGTTCTATAGTTGATATAAAAAAAGAAGTTACTTTGGTTTTGGGCTTGAGACCTAAGTGTTCTTTGGTTAAGGTTTCCTATGACGTTGCCTAATGGATGGTTCTTAGATTCCTTAGTGTTGACAACTTCGTTAACTTCTAAAGTTTTATACTCAATATCATTATCTAAGACTTTCTTTTGGCAGACCTTAACTCTTCTTTTCATCTAAGTCATCATCCCCAAGGGTGATGTTTTAGATGTTGGAGGGGAATTTCATCGAATTTTATTGTTGAGTGATTCTTCGATTTTCATGGTGTGTTTGTTTAGGATGATATAGGCTTTGCTATTTTGGGAGTATCTTAGGAAAACACCTTCATATGAATTTGGTCAAACTTTGTGAGCTAATCTTTGGTGTTTAGAATGAAACATTTACTTCCAAAAACTTTGAATTAATCAAGAGTAGGTTTCCTACCTTTTAAGAGTTCATATGGTGTCTATCCTAAGATGGCTCTAATTAGGATTCGAATTAGGATGTTGGTTAGAGTATCTACGACGTTACACCAAAAATTTTGTGGTAACGATTGTTTATTTAACATTGTTCTACTCATTTCTTGTAGAGTCATATTTTTCCTTTCTACCACACGCCATTATGATTATGGATTGCTTTGAGCCAAAAATTATAATAATACCATTCGCATTACAAAACTCTCCAAATTGCACTTCATTATCAAATTCCCTACCGTGGTCCATCCTAATTGACACTATTGAACATCCTAATTAATTTTGTATTTTCCTACTAAATATTTCAAATTGCTCGAAAGCCTTGGTTTTGTTCTTAAGAAATCTTGTGCAATTGTACCTAGAATACTCATCTACTATGACTAAGGTGTAGATGTTTCCTCCGTAACTCCGTACGGCGGATGGACCAAAAAAACAATGTGAGAGTCTCTAGCACCTAAAAATCGTTGAGACTACATTCATAGGATTTGTGACTACGTGACTTGTTTTCAAATTTTGCAAGCAACCAACAAAAATTTATCAAACTTAAAGCTTAGGTAAGTTTCCTAACAGTTCCTTAGATGTCAATGATTGAATAAAACACATATTTGCGTGACCTAATCTCATATGCCACAATGTGGAGTTTTCTACAATCGTTGTAAGACAAACTTTATCTTTCGGCTTCTTTCCTAATTTCATTACATACAATCCGCTTTTCCTAATACCTTTTCCTATGACCTTTCCATCCTTAGTGATTTCACTATCATGTTCAGAGAATAATACTATACACCTATTATCACATATTTAACCTACACTTAGCAAGTTAAATCTCAAATTATCTACATGCTCTGCATTATCTATATTAAGAGAGTCATTAGAGATCGTACCTTTGCCAATGATGTTACCGCGAAGATTACTACCAAAAATGACATTACCTCTATTGTATGCCTTGTATGTTGAGAAGAGCTTTCGATTTCTTGTCATGTGTTTGGAGCATCCGCTATCGTTTATCCATTCGTCGGGCTCCAAATCGATCCTAAGGCATATCTAATTATATAACACAATAACTCAAACATTTGGTCCCCAATATCTCATAGGTCCAAAGTTGTTAGCATTAAACATCCATTGCATTTGTTGCATTTAGTTGGGATGTGAGAATAGAGCGCATAATCCCCATGGTATGTAACTTTGATTGTTCTAGAGTTTATTCCATTTACGGAAAACCATATGGAACGATTTTGTCCTCTCAAGTTTCTTTTGGTACGTGTGTTTTAGAAACGAGATAAGAATTATTGACTCTTCTAGGAAGTGGAGTTTTTGACATAAAGTTTGGTTGGAAAATCCAACTCTAAGTTTTAGAGAAGATTTATAAAACCGTTTAACCTCATCATCACTAGCAACGAGAATTTTAACATTGTTAACCATTATATGTTTTGGTCTAGGACCTAAAATGGATTTTTAAAAAGAAACAGATTTTTCTTTTTCTGAAGAACAGACCGTCGGTCCCTGATTTGCTTTGGGGGTCGTCTGTATATTATGGGGGCACGCCCTCATCAATTGGAGACCACCACCACAAGGAAACGGTCTCATTTGAGATTTCCACAAAGTTTTTTTCCTTAATCCCTCTTGTTAATGCTTTAATTGAATTAAATCATGTTAGCCTTACTATTTTGTAAAGTTGGCATCTTACACGTAAATTGGACTAGCTATAGACCCTAGCTCTGATACCACTTGTTACGTAATTCAAAAACACCTTTTCAGGGGGGGGGGGGGCGGGGATGATCAAAGAACATTAAGATAAGCATGGTGTTCTAGTGAGAGAAAGTAGAGAGAGGGTTGAAAGACAAATGTGTGTTTTATTAGAAAGAGAAAGAAAACAAGTAATGAACATCTTACACGTGAATTGGACTAGCTATAGACCATCTGCTAAACGCAGGGACTATTATTGTAAATGAGGTATAGTTAGCTTTATTATAGGCTATAATTACCCCTATGACTCTCCATGGGGGTGTGGATGTTTATTATTGTTTTTTTCCTACTCTTCTAATAAACACATAGTATTCATCTCACCCTCCCTCTACTTTCTCTCTCTAGAAAAGATGTTTCATCTTATCTTCTTTGATCATCCTCGTCCCCCTGAAAAGGTGGTTTTGTATCCTCATCAATTGGTATCAAGAGCTAACCAGGGGTGTTTATTATTGTGTTTGTTATTTCGAGCTTAAAGCTTATTTACAGCTTATTTACAGCTTATTTCAGCTTATTTTCGGAGCTTATTTGGTCCTAAAAAGCTACGGTTAAAAGTTTTTCGTGCGTGTTTTTTTAGTGTCTTTTAGCTTATATTAGCTTATTTCGTGGGCTTATTTTTAGCTTTTTAGTCCACGACCTATCTGTTTTGTTGTGTTTGCGATGAAAGTCCAAGTTTTATTCCTAGTGATCCCATCATTTGTATTGAATTTCTAAAAGGTTATCTTGGGCTTATTGGTTGGTTACGTGGCTTATTTTTCAACCTACTGTCTCAGTCCTTGTTGGGTGTATTCTGTTAAAAGTCACATTTTTTCTAGTGTTTCATCAGATTTATGGGTTATTTAAAAAAAGTGTGACACTTTTAACAAATGAGTGGTTGGTTTGTGCTTATTTTTGCTTATTTCAAGCTTATTGATAAGTTTTTTTTAGGTATCTTTCTTTTCCAAAACTTATCAATAGCTTATTTTTGGTCCTGGTATAAAAGGAAACTCAGATCCAAAATTTTAGCTGTCAAGGACAATTTTTTGTTTTTGCAAAAAGACAATAAATTGTACTAGGCAATTTATACCACCAAGAAAGTTGGGCGATTTATACACACGGGTTTGCCTAGGCAATTTATACCCTGTACTTAGGCGATTTATACCACCAAAAGTCAGGCGAATTATACCAAACTGTTAGGCGAATTATACCAAAAATGTGGGGCGAATTATACCAAACAGCTAGGCAATTTATACCATCCCCTAGGCGATTTATACACCAGACTCAGACCGAGTCAACTCGGTAATTACCAAGTTGACTGAGTTGACTCACTGAGTCAGCAACGAGTCAAGGTCTAAATAGAAAGAAGAAGTAAAAAGGACAGACTCGACTTAACACCAACAAACTACAAACAACAACAGCCCCAACAATCTTCTCAAACCAACAATTAACAACATCAAATCCTTGTCTCTATCCTAAACCCATCGTTACATCTTATTAACAACAACTTCATCTTCCATCTCATCCAACAAGACTCAAAATTATTTAAAAGATAAAAATGATCGCAGTCTTTCTTTTCGTTCATGTTAACAACAAAATCATATGACCTTTTTAGATCAAAACACATGAAAAGACTCCTCATTGATCTGTGGTGAGCTTAGCTCATTGAATGTTCAAAAATTAAGAATGATTAACAACAATAATGTTATACTCATACTCTGTTTTGTTGGACAAACACAAAACAAATTAAAACCTACCCAAGACCCTTATCAAGATCTTGATGCCGAGACTTGCTCTTCCATTTTTTATGGCTTACTTTGGTTAGTGTGCATAAGATTCAAAAGGATAAGGTCGTTTGTTATTGTATGGTACACTATAATGGTGACACAGTAACATGAGGTGTGTTTATCACGTGACAAGACAAGTAATAAGATTGAAGTGGAATTGAGTTTAATTGATGCATCATGTGACAAGGAAACAAGATGGGGGCGGTTGGAATATGGTGTGAGTTTTTAGGGTTAACTCTGATTGTATTAGGGTTGCTATGTTTTATACCTAATTTTTAGGGAATTACTAAAATTAGATTGGTCCTGGTATGAATAGGCATTCTTTTCTAAATCACTTCTTACAAGGTTATAGACCGGTTTTGTAACAATCTCCTAGGCCGGTTCTATTTTAATTCTTAGTGGGCCGGACTTTGTTAGCCTTAATTAATTAAGTCAAATAAGAATGTTTATCGGTCTTAGAAAAGTTAAACTAGGTCATGTTTGTAAATAGGCTAGTCGGGGTTTCAACTGAGCTTGGATCTGTAATCTAATATTGTTCGTGTTTCGGGCTCAAAGCCCAAGTTAAACCAAGCCCGGCCCGTTTAGAAAGCCCAAGTGTCATGCTAGCAAAGCATGGGTATAAATATCCCTTCACCACACTTGGTGAAGGGTGTTGGTTACATTTTCTCACACATTTGTAACTCACCATTCTCTCTAATCTAGTTGTTTCTCTCTCTACTTTCTCTCTCTAAGATTTCTTCTTATTTCTAGCTTATTGGTGCTTATTAATAAGTTGTGTTTGGATTATATCGTGGTGATAACATGTGGTATCACTCGCCAAGGGGTGTGTAGTGTTTGTTTTGTGTGAAATTCGTGGGTTAGTTGGTTTTTTTTTTTTGGTTCGAAAAAAGCAAAAAAAAAAATCAACTATGATCTTTGTTTCGTGTTAAAAGTGTTAAAGACTTGTACTTTTGGGCTTAGATCAATTCCTTGCATCATTACTAGTAGTTTTAAAAAAAAAAACATCATTTCGTAGCTTACAAGAAAGTTTAAAGATTTTTTCTTGGCTGCGTTTTGCCTATCTGAAGGGGTGTTCGTCGTTGCGTTTTGATCAGACTCGTTGCGTTTTGATTATATTCGTTGCGTTTTGATCAGAGTCATTGGCTGTTTTTGAATTAGATTTCGTTGTGTTTTGAATCAGAGTCATTGTGTTTTGATCAGATTCGTTGCGTTTTGCTCAAGTCGTTGCGTTTTGTCACAAGTTGAAGACCCTCACTGCGTTTTGACTAAGAGAAACTCTGCCCAATTAATTTCTTGATTGCGTTTTGCCTTAAGAGTTGATTGCGTTTTGATTATATTCATTGCATTTTGCTCAAATGTTGCGTTTTAACCAAGAAGTGTTGCGTTTTGATCATACTCATTGCGTTTTGATCATACTAGTTGCGTTTTGATTAGACTCGTTGCGTTTTGATCAATCTGGTTTGCTTTGAACATACTCTTTGGCGTTTTTTGTCATACTCGTATGCTTATTATCATACAGATGTCGTTTTGATCATACTAGTTGCGTTTTGATCATACTAGTTGCGTTTTGATTAGTACTCGTTGCGTTTTGCTAATTATGGAATATATTAATCACCGTTTAATCAAAACATAACTGCAAGACAAACAAACTTCAAGGACTAATTACAAGGACTTTGGACTTTAATTCGGACTAAAAGGACAATTACTCAAGACAACAAACATAACCAATCAAACCAACAATCAACTTAATCATACTTGAAATGTCAATTAATTATTCATTCACGGTTACTTCTTGATTTTGTAAAATCCTGCGAAAGATACGATTCTTTTCTCGGTTTTTAATCAAGATTAGTAAAATCCCGTGAACGTTAATATCATTTAAAAATAAAATCAATCAACACTTCATAACACTTAAGATCCGATATCCATTTACAACAACTTCATCAAAATGTCAAATTCAAATACCAATATGCAAACTCAAACATCAAGTGTTCTTCAGAATGACACAGTTTCTTCTTGTTCAATTTCTAAAGTTCAAGAGAAGACACAACTTTCAAGAATTAAATGCATGAACAGTCTTCGAGCAATTCAGTCACAACTCAAGTTTCTCCATAGAAACTTTACAAGATTTTGAGTAACATGCATATCTTCCAAGAGAACATTCTCTCAAGACTTGAGATTTACTAGAATCATCTTACCATAGAAATAATTTTCTCAGACTGATTGCAAGACTATACTTTGAACAAAAACTCAGAACATAACGTTTGAAAATGCTTTCAATTCAAATTAAAAGCGCGTATGCAGGAATTATACAAGATATGACTGCTCAATCATTTTACGAGCAATGAATCTTTAAACTTGGATTCCCATCGGGGAAATACATGCTTGAGTTTAATTCTTCATCAACAACGAACTCCATAATTATTGAAACAAAAGAAGTTGATGCAAACACAAGAAGATCATTCAAATCCCAATTCAAGCATTGAATGTTGATTCATTGAAAGTTGATTGTAGTTGGTCATAATCAAAACACTTGTTTCTGAGAAAGAAGACAAGTAATTCAGTAGACTAGCAAAATCCAACAAATTAGTAAAGGAATGCAGCTTGAATTCTGAAACAAAAGATGTGCATGCAATTAAATACAAGATGTAAAAAGCAAAAGAAAGATGCATGGTATATTTTCGATCTCTTCATTCACACCTTCAAGTTCTTTCAAAAGATGACTTAAAAGGCACTCACATCGAACATGGATTCAGACGGCATTCAACTTCAATCTTTGGTCCAGATGTTGATACTTACACAAGAATAATCTACTCAACGTAGAATTCAACTACAAAAGCAACTTGACAAAGAGAATTATCAAGAAGATGGATCCATAACATAGCCTTTTGGGTGGTAAACATCATTCCAGAAGTTCATGTTAATCGATTCAAGAGTTTACATTGGAATATGACAATCAAATGACAGACACGTACTTTTGTTTATTACACGGACTCGAGGTTCAAACACTTCAGAGATACACTACTCCAACATCACCTGGGGGTAATGTTAAGTAAGTCCGTTGCTGAAAAAGAATCACGTCATCAAAAACAGTAAGAAATAAAGTGGTGAATATAGAACAGATGGCAGACTCAAGAGAGTAAGATGGATACTGTAAAGCATTAGAAGCTATTTGGTTGACACAGAAGCATTAAGGACAGACTCAACAGTGCAAAATGACAGCATCAGGTCAGGGAAATACAGATGCTGATGATGCAGATATCAACCCATTATGACGAAGATCCAATGGCTTGAGGTACAATGATTGGCTGAATGCAATACTCTTTGCGATAAGGACAAACATCAAAATAAAAACTGAGCATCCTAAAAATCATTGTTGAAGGTAGGGTTGAACCAGTACCTGAAACATGTCAAGTTAAAAGTCATATACTTGATTCATCACCTGATAAACCAGACATAATTGAATACTCAAAACAATTTATCGAGTCTGAAAATAATTTACTCAAAAAGACCGTTGCCCAATTTCAAAAAGATTTTTCAAGAATGGAAGCACATTGTATTGCTTTTAAACTTAAATATCAAAATCAAGCTTTAAAATCAGGGCAACATGGTCAAATTTTGAATGAAACAAGTAATAAAGCCAAGATTGAAAAGGAAATTGATGTACTTGAAACAATGAACATCGAATTAGAACATAGTGTGGCTACATTACGTAAGGAAAATGAGACTTTGAAACAGCATTACAAAGATTTTGTATGATTGTCCTTATTAAAATCACGAGATCAAAGACTACAGAACATACAACAAGATCTTTGCTTGGCTAATAATGCTGAATTAAAAGCTCAGATTCAGGAATAAAGGTTTTTTGCAATTGCTGCTTTACGAAAAAATGACTTAAGGAAGTTAAAAGGAAATAGTGTAGATACTAAGTTTGATAAAACCAATCAGTTGTTAGACAACTGAATGCGTTTAAATTTGCAAGGGCTCAAATGTCAAAACAACGGTTTGCCTCCCAAGTTGATGTGAACAAGAATTTGTCAAAACCAGTCACTCAACATTATTTTCCTAAGAAAACAGAATCCACCTTTGCAAAACCTTGATCACATGATTTGCCATCTAAGCTCATCTAGAATAGTTCTAGAAGAACATGCCAAGAATTTAGTTCAAAGCATGTTCATAATCACTATCTAGATGGTAGCTAAGGAAAAAGATACAAGAAAAAGAGATAGGAACTTCAACAACTAGTGTGCCTACTTCTGTCGAGAATTCAAACCACACTGGATGATAGCAAAAACCAAACCCTAGGAGCAACAATCAACATCTAGGAGTTTTGCTTTGTATCTAAGAGTAATCGCGTTACGATAACGACTGTGCCCAAAGGCCAATCACCTAAGATTTCTAGTTCTTTTTCAGATTCCAAAAACTTTGTTTGTTCTCATGTCCTAAGTAGAGTCTTTAATGCAATCATTAATGCTTGTATAACAAAACTCCTGAAGGAAGTAAATTCATGTGCTAAAGACTCATACTATATAAGAAACCACAAACAGTAACAAACCCGTAGATCAAAAGAGTCATACTCAGAAACCTGGTAGGCAGATATTTACAGGACATAGGTTTTCTCCTAATAAGACTTCCGCTGTGTATGAGAAAACATCTCCTAGATTTGATCTTAGGTAGAAACCCACGGGTAGAATTTTCCAATTTGTTGGTCTTAGGTGGATTCCTACAGGAAAGTTATTCGACTCTTGCACAAGCAAGGTTGATAGTGAACCCCCACATGGTTCAAATGTAGATATCCCTCATATTTATGCATGCAAACAAACTCTGGATGTAAGTGCAGGTACATCAATCAATGTTCAGAAGGAACAAAGTCTTGATTTAAGTACAGGTACCTTATGTAATGTCAACAAGGAAAATCTCAGAGTATGGTTGCTGAAAAGGCTGATATCTCAGAAACCATTGTCAAAGTGGATTCACAGATGATGATACAGAAATATGGCGTCAGATCACGTCAGTTCTGACCCCGGTCCACAATGTTCAACAACGGTACTTGAACAAGACAGTTTAAGAGTCCTGTTCCCACAAAAGTCAAGAAATGTGTCCTCAAATTGCTGAGACAGTAACAACGTCAAATGAGCTGGAATTGCTATATAGTCCGATGTTCAGTGAATTACTCAATGGAACTTCTCCTGTTGTGTCAAAGTCTTCCGCAGTATCATGCTAGCTAGATAATCCCGATAAAACGTCAACAACATAACACAACTCAGCACTTCTACAACAACCGATGTGCAGATCTACCCCATTTGAACATTCATTCAACACATCAAACTCCAACTCAAGTATCAACTGTCACTGCACCTGAGAACATTACTCAAGCAGAAACCAATACAGAAAATGCACAATTTGACGACGATGAATTTATCAACATCTTCAGTACATCGGTACAAGAACAAGGGGAGACATCGTCTCGTCATGTTGATTCGTCAAACATGCATACTTTCTATCAACACCATCCTTCTGCACAACGTTGGACAAAAGATCATCCATTAAAACAAGTTATTAGAAATCCTTCTCAATCAGTTAGAACAAGACGTCAGCTAGAATAGAGTGGCGAGATGTGTATGTTCGCAACCGTCAACTCGTGATTCGAACCGAACCAAAAAACATCAAAGAATCCATGCTGATTCTGCATGGGATTGAATCAATCAGGAAGAACTCATCATTTGATTCGATTAGATGTATGGGAATTATCGACAGACCACATCTGCAAAAAATGGGCAATAACTTAAAGTGGCTGGGAAAAATAAACGTGATAGGAAAATACTATCATATGCTGCAAACAAATCTCGACTTGTGGCTAAGGAATGCCAAAAGGAAGAGACTTGATTTCGAAGAGAAAGTCATTTGCACCACGTTTTTAGTGGAAGCTGTAACGGCTGTTCATATGCGTATGCATGCACACAAATCAATTATAGTTGGACCAAATTGGGTGGACGTTAAGAAACACATTTCTTTAACCGGACCTCTGAATGGAAGAAGTGGTACTAACCAACCAGATGGATATGTTGACCCATATCATCCTGGGACAAAAGGTTTACCGTACTCAAGAAAGCCATTATAATGTCTACAAACAGCACCAAGAGCGGGTATGGGATGGAACTCTCCAACTTCCTGGTATCGGCGAAGGATTCTCAAAAGGTTCTAATTGATCCAACTCTGTTTTCCATAACTAAACAATGGGGAAACATAATGCTTGTGCAAATTATTACGTTGATAGACATTAATTTTTGGTTCTACGAACCCAAAACAATTCAAAACGATTTAAGAAAACTAATGCACAGCAAGTTTGACATGTCCCTATGGGAATGGGGGAGCTGAAATTCTTTTAGGAATTCAGATCTACCAAATCCTCTCGTGTATCTTTTATAAACAAGCTAAGTATCTTCAAGAGATATTAAAAATCATTGGTATGACCTCATGTGATAGGCATTAGGAACCGAAAAATGGCTTACAAAACCACCTTGATGCTGACTTGAGTGGTACTCCTGTCGACCAAAAAACCAAATATTGTAAGTATGGTCGGGTAGCACTCATGTACCCTAACAGCAAGGAAACCAGATATTGTCACATGGCAACATGTTTAATTGTGCTCGCTATCAAGCGAACTGACTGAGAAACACTCAACTGCGTAAAATGGATCTTTTGGTACCTTAAAGACTCCATTAACATAGGGTCCCTCTGGTATCCTGAAAAAAATCCGATAGGACACACGATTTCGAACTAACATCTTTTTCAGATACGGATCATGCGGGCTGTCTCGATTACACGTAATGAGTACATCTGGTGGCTATGACAATTTTCTAGGATGGTGATAAGTTAGTCAGCAAGCTGGTCATTACAACCAAAAAGCAGGACTGCTCTTTAATGTCTTTAGAGAAGCAGAGAATGTGTCTTTTATCTGCGTGCTGCGCACAAGTTCTAAGGTTGAGAACTCAAAGCTCACAAATTATGGCTCCACTTAGATAAATTACACTATGTATATGACTCAAAGGCATCCATAGCCCTCTCGTGCAATCAGTCCCAAGCATTCCCGTACAACACAAATACGATGCAGGATATCAATCATAAAGGAACAGGTTGAAAAATGGGGTATGTTGAATTATTCTTTGCCGGAACTTGAATACCAGTTAGCTGACTGTTTTAACTAAAGCTATATCGGAATACAGGTTTAAGTATCTTGTCAGACGACTCGGTAATGGAAGATGTTTGACTCCAATGAACTGAGAGGTTCTGTCAATTGACTCCTGCTTGAATCCATCAAACATCAATTTGTACATATTTTATTCTCTCTTATTTTTAATTTTATAAAAAAATGAAAAAATATAAAAAAAAAAAACCTAGAAAAACAAAATATAAAATCAGAAAAATTTCAAAAATACCAAAAAGAATCTTCTCGACATGTCTCTTGGAATCGATAACATTTACGTACCTAGAAATGTTGATTAACATCGACACAGGCGTGTAAATGAAGTTCGAGCAAGAGTTTCAAATGCTTTCAAAACATGTCATTTCTAAATTTTTCTCTATGACTTATGTACATTTCAGTGCATAACTCGGACCCGAATGTAATAGGGAAGTGTACGCTTCAGTGCGCTTACTCTACAAATAGAAGAGAAGTCTTCTATCATGTTTTTAAAATCAGTTGAACACAATTTTTTCAAAAGAACTTTCATAATGTCAAAATTGTCTACAATATAATTTGTGGTATTTTTTTTTCCATAAAAATGTGGTAATTGTTAAAATTGTTGTGTTCAACACTCCCTTCCTCGAATAATTTTCCAAAGAATGTGTAGTTCGTAGAATGTCATTTTAATGAGAATCAATTTCTGAGGGGGAGCGTTTTTAAAACAAAGCCTTTTATGTTCGAATACATCTCATAAATGTCAATTTTAATGTATCGCAAAACACATTCGGTGAATTAAAAAATGTGGAAACTTATAATGTCAATTATTAATATACACTGTTCACTAAGGCATCTCCCATCCGTCTTCACAAACATTTTTGTGGTGTCCATAAATCAATTTTTCATTCTAATGTCCAAGTTTAATAATATTGTATCCCACATATACTGTTGAAGGGAGCTATCGAAATCTGAATCATGCTATAAGTCGTGGTATAATTTTTCTCCCCATGGAATTTTTCAATGTCAAATTTTAAAAATCAATTGGTATTTCAAATACTAAGTGTTTTTATTATTATGTAAAATAAGGGGAGAAAATGTGATTAAATAATATGTTATAGACAATGTGATCTTTTAAGACTCAAGTGCAACTCCTTTCCTTCATGTGCTAAACATTTTCGAATCTTCGAGCAACATGTGTAGGGGCAGTATTTGAAAATAACAATGTTAGAAAATGGTTTTATGGTTCGATCTTTATACCCAACAACCTATTAATTTCACAACGATTCTGAAGTCATAAGGTTGTTAGATTAGGTATAAGTCCAACGATCCAACCAGAACCAGAGGGATCTACCCAAGGACACTCCATAGTTAGAAATATCAGTCCTTAGTATGATTGAGAGATGTGAATAAGGGACAATGCCGACTATAAGATTGAGCTAAACACATAGGAACAATCACAACAAGGTGTTAGTAATGACGTCTTGGTAAGCATTGAAGGGGTTGAAGAATTAAAAAGAAATGTATGGATAAATGGTGAAAAGAAAGAAGCCCTCCTTACACCTTAGGCAGAAACCGGGTCAATACATAATCTATCAAAATCACAAAGATGATTGCGAATCTTGAATCAATCATATCGATCATATAAGCATATAGAGAATAGTAGAGAAAGGCAAGTAAAGAAAATTCAAATGATATTAAATGGAGGGAAAACTAAGAGAGTTAGTTACAAGAGCATCACCCTCTAATAAAGATTAGAGGGGTATTTATAGTGGATGGAAGGAGGCTTTCCTTCCCTTATTTTCCTAACTTTACAACTCTAGTCCCTATACTTTGGTTATTATGCTATTTCCTTATTTAAGCATAATAAACCTTATTACAAACTATATTATTCTAAACAAAATAAAGTCTAATAACAAAATATAATAAAACCACATAATCGACACTTTTTATGAACCTAACAATTATCCTTGAGATCTTGCCAGAACATCCGAGTGATACTTAAGTCTCACAATGAAGATGGAAATCCTGCTTGAGCCAACATCAAACAAGCTCTTGGTAGGTGACTTACAAGATTCTATATGAATTGAGCTTGTGCTAACTGGATATCGATTTCGGTCCAGTAAATGAATTGACGATTTAATCAGAAAGATAGTAACTATCTGATTCACTCTTACCGTGTTGTCTGCTTTGAGACGTTCCGGTAATGAGAACTAGCAAGCATGGTGAATCTAATACATCTGTGTTAGAAGATCATACGCTTTGAGCTGGAAACTCTGTCAAGGAGATTCTTTGAATCTACCTTATCACAGGTATATTATTTATACTATAAAATGGGAAACCGGAGGTTAATGCAACCGAACTCAAGATGAAAGACAAAGCCATATTCATCTTCTATTGCTAACTGTTTTATTTCAGGATAAGACAACGGTGTTGCAGCCTCATTCCAGTGAAGTCCGATTCATAAACCACATGCTCATACTCAAGCTTTCAAAGTCAATCGTTCAACATCAAGATAGTTGATTCTAAACTTCTCGACCATCAAAGAGCCTCAAAGTCAAATAAAGAATCATCAATTAGGGAAGATTGTTAGACCTGTAATTATATTAAGTCAAACAAGAATGTAACAAGTATGAGCATGTTGGTCAAGAGCACAAGATGATCAAGAAAGTCAAATCAAGATGATTCAAGTCAAGGAGATGATGCAAGATAACGATCTCAAGAACTCAAAGTCAAAAGATAAAGGCTCAAGATCAAGATCACAAAGCATGAATGAATAAAGCCATTACAAACAAGACAAGACCAAAAACAAGGCAAATCATAAACGTCAAACGTCATATCTTCAATGTCATCGGTGGTACAGAGGAGTTTGAAGAAAGAGACCTCAACATTGGGGGAGATTGTTAGCCTTAATTATATTAAGTCAAACAAGAATGTTATCGGTCTTAGAAAGTCAAACTAGGTCTTGTATTGTAATAGGCTAGTCGGGTTTAACGGGCTTGGATTGTAATCTAATATTGTCCGTGTTTCGGGCTCAAAGCCCAAGTTATGCCAAGCCCGGCCCAAGTTACAAGCCCATAAGCCACCTAGCAAGGCATGGGTATAAATATCCCTTCACCACACTTGGTGAAGGGTGTTGGTTACATTTTCTCACACATTTGTAACTCACCATTCTCTCTAATCTAGTTGTTTCTCTCTCTACTTTCTCTCTCTAAGATTTCTTCTTATTTCTTGCTTATTGGTGCTTATTAATAAGTTGTGTTTGGATTATATCGTGGGATAACAGACTTCCTTGTAGAAATTGGGCTGGATGAATTGATGGGATTATGGACTGCTGCAATATTATGGTTGGTATTGGACTGAGTTTTGATTTAATAGGCCGCAATGATTATAAGTTTATCTATTGTGGGCTAGTGTTAGCGAATTGTGTCGGGTAATGAAACATTATCATGTCGGGTAATGTGTATTAGACCGGGTTTTATTACTTGGATGGGCTGTTATAATGATATATTTTTTGAGTTGTGTATCCGTTAACGATCATATCACTTCAAAAAATTCATGAACAACAACACAACAAACACAATACATTACACTAAAACAATCCTTATCAAAATTCACCTTCACTCTTAATGGCTATTATTGAATTTTTATGACTATGGGGTTCTTGTCCGATGTTACTTATTTAGGATTGAAGTAGGCTTTCATGGGGAGTGTACTTATTTCGTCTTTGATTACTTCTACCTCTACAACGAAGATGACTTGTTCGGGCATATACGGTTGTGATGAAGACTTGATTTATCTAGTTATACCTGATGTAAAGAGTTACATTTTAGTACTCACGGGTTATAGCTATCACTTTAAGGAGTTACATTGTAGTACTTAGTGTCTCACGCAGTTTAGGAGGTTTCATGAGGTGTTGTATTTTTTATATACTTTTGGGTGAGTATATAGTACTTAGAGATTTGCCTCTGCACCGTTCTTCGTCATGCAGATAGTACAAGATTTAGTCACGAGTCTGGGATTTTGCTTCATTCTCGGGTTCGTTTCATTAGATTGTCTCCATCAATGGTCATCAGTATTAGCCGACAGAATAGATAAGGGGATTTAGATCGGGTTAATCAAGAGAGATTTGTAAAGAGAGTATTTTTCTTTTTCCAACATTTTCTCATAGAGTATTGCTTATGCAATCACAGGTTTATGATGCTAAGTAAGCAGTTCCAGTTGGCATAAGATGTACACATGAGTATGATGATTCCTCAGTTAGTCATCATCATGGAGGGAGAAATGTGTACATCCGGTACTTAGTTGTTTTTATATTATCGCTTTGATGTTATCGTTTAGACTACATAGAGGGATATTGCTTACACTCGGGACATAGTTGACTTTGGTGTAGCAATTCATACCATTACTTTCCTCGATGGAGAAAAGTGCGTTTCCGAGTCTTATTTGATTTTGGTGATACGGTTTCGACTTCCTAGAAGTGATAAAGTGTGTACTTCGGTATAAGATGTACACATGAGTATATTTCCGGATCTTAATTGATTTTGGTGCTACGGTTTCAACTTCGTTAAAAGTGATATAGTGTGTACTTCGGGACTGGAACGCTTCCTAAGTGAGTCGATGTTGATGATATCATCCCTTCCTACAATGCATCCTAAATGAGAAAGGATGTCTTTGAGAAGACTAGTGTATTAATTCTTATCAGTCTTAGGGATGTCAGTTTGGGAGGGAGCTGAAGAAAAGTGCATACTAGTTGGGAGGGAGTAAAAACACAACAAGACACAGTATTTTTGTCTGCAAGCTGAAGAAATAAAGTTAGAGTATTCAAGACGATCAAGGTCGCTAAAAAGATAATCTCAAGGAATACTGGACTTCATTCTTATCATTTTGCTTTATTTTTGCTTGTAGGAAACATTGTAACCAGTTCACGTGTGACACCATCTTGGAGGGAGATTGTTTTTGTATCAATCTAAAGCCAAAAACATTTTTAGAAGATCCAAACGGTCCGTTGAGCGCCTCATGGCTATGTCATAATAGATCCGAACACTTGCCCAGTATCAACTTCCAGATCATAATTTCTCAAGTGAATAACTAAAGAAAATAGATAGATGGGAAATAGAAAACTAGAAGAGAAAGAAACTAATGTTAGCCTTACTATTTTGTAAAGTTGGCATTTTACACGTCTATTTTATAGCATCATTTATCCCATGTAATTAACCCATTTTGTATAATTATTGCAAAGAATTGTTACTTAATCATTTATATTTGTGAATTGCAGTAATTATGGAGTACTTGGTGAAAGTTGACTTAAAAGCACGCATTCTGGAGCTTAAACAAAGATATTTTGAAGATTACTATTCTAAAGACCAATATGCCGTATCCATCAAGGAAGATACGGCGTATCTGTGCCTGCACTCACCAAAGACCTCAAAGACCACAAGATCCAATACGCCGTATCCAGGAAAGGCAATACGCCGTATTCAAGCTATATGGGAATAAAATATTTTGGAAGATATCAAACGTGGTCCCTACTCCAAGAAACACCCAATACGCCGTATCTAAGACATTGGATACGCCGTATCGATACCTACTTCATACCTTATAAATAGAAAACGCAAAAACAAGTTTTAAGTGTGCTAAATCATATTCTTGATACCTAAACCATAAAAGCTGATTTTCAGAGGAGAAAAGAGCAGAAGAGGTCGAGCAACGCGATGCATTCCATAGGAGACAACATGTAATTTCTTATACTTTTGTAATCGTTCAGTTTTTGGTATCATTCGTTAACTCGGTTAATTTACCTTGGCTAAATCATTACTATTGTATTATTTATGACGTTTGAAGGCTAATACCTTCGGGTATTAGCCAATGTTATGAAAATCTTAATGTTTGGTTTGTTTATCTCGATTTCTTAATTTATCGTTGAATTGCTTGTTTATGTTTATCAATTCATACTTGTTTACGTGCTTTTGTATGCGACCTATCATTCAACTGGATCTAGTGATACGGACCAAGTAATCTAGATGCCAATATAGCTCTCCATATAGTGATTTATACATCTCGATTAATAGGATTACAATTAACGATCTATCTTTGCCCTTAGATTGTGAGCTTAGTTGGACCATAAGGGTGGTCCTGGTATCAACGAAGTACGTTCTTTATTTATGGTATAAGAACTTGGTTAGTGGATCTTACTAGTGTATGAATTGCCATTAAGCAGTAAGTGGGTAAAGTCTCTATGAGCTAGGATTTAACTAGATCACTATTGCCTTAATCCCTAAGATAGATTATAATTAGCAAATAAGGATGCTTTATGCGGATATGTTTAATTGTGACAGAATTCTACGTGTCCGGGTCTTAGGAAGAAGTAACGCCTAAGGCTTAAGAATGATATGCCTCCTCGAGATAAGTAATCATTGCACTATATAAACAAACCAACATTCTGATTGGATTAATAATGGTTAATACAGTTTTCTTATATTTGGCTAGGGAGACGCTTCTTTTTTTCTTTGTTTAATTTTTTTTACGGTGTTTTTGTGTCTTGAAGTGATTTTGTCACCACACAATAACCCATTGCCAGTTCTCTTAGGCTGAACCCCCTTATCCATTAGATTTAGTTATTAACATTGGTTTTTAGCATAGGTTTTAGCATACGATAGACTAACTAGATTAGAAAACCAAAGTATTATTAATTGGAAAGTGTTTCTCGTTTTAAGTGATCGACAAACCTATCTTACCACGAAAATCCCACCCACGAAAGGGTACACTGCTCGTTAAAGTGTTATTTTTGGTTAAGTTGGCAAAATATAAATTTAAAACTTGAATCATAATTTACAACCATACAGCGACCCATCAAGTTTTTGGCGCCGTTACCGGGGAATGAAAATTAATCTTGATTTTTATTTGATATTTTAGTTTTTAGCATTAGATTAGATATAACCCTTAGGATTAGTGTAATTTAAGATTAGTGTATAATTATGTATATTATGTATATTTTCTTGTATATTTGTGTGTTTAATTGTGTGCGTATTTAATTGTTTTTCATAATATACTGTTCTGGTCGATAAACTGATACGGCGTATCCACTTCCATTGGATACAGCGTATCTAACTTTCTATCCAATACATCGTATTATTTCAAAAAGATTAATACATCGTATTCAGTTCCATTGAATACGGCGTATTAACTATCTGATACAGTAACAGGTCTAGTTTTTCACATTTAATTTCCGTATATCTGAGTTTTCTTTCTCCTGAGCCTATCCTACTGATTGTTTATCCCTTGTTTCAGGTAGTGCATGACAAGAAGTTCTGCTAAGGAACTATTTACACCTTTCAAGGATCCAGAATGAGAATTTTAATGATTTAGGAAGCATTTCAAGACACTAAGTCTGACGTAATCGAATGATCGCCTGATTTTCGATCAATTTTCTGACCAAGAAGAATACTCGGAGGAATAGGTTATAGAAACAATGGCGGAAACTATGGAACAATACATGAGCAAAACTCGATCCGACTATGGATCAGGAGTTGCTAGGCCTAAGATCAAGGACAACGATAATTTTGAATTAAAATTTCAATTTATCAAGGAACTACGTGACAACACCTTTAGCGGTTCGGATCATGAAGATGCGAACGAACACATTGAGAAAGTTCTTGAGATCGTGGATTTATTCCACATCCCTAATATTACTATAGACCAAGTGATGCTTAGAGCCTTCCCTATGTCCTTAACTGGAGCCATAAGTCATTGGCTAAGAAACAAACCATCTGGTTCAATTACAACTTAGGAAGATCTAAAAACACAGTTTCTAAGCAAATATTGCCCACCTGCTCGTACTGCAAAGAAAATGGAGGAGATCAACAACTTTCAGCAAGAACCAGATGAAAACCTCTATCAAGCTTGGGAGCGATTTAAAGAACTCTTGATGAAGTGTCCTCAACACTATTTAATGGAGATGCAGGAGGTAGTCTTGTTCTATAATGGATTGGATGTTCCCACTAGACAGATTCTTGATTCAAGAAGAGCCATACCATCAAAGACCGCTGCTAATGCAAAGGTAGTCATAATCAGAAAATGGCTTACTTACTCTCAAAATGGCACATGGACATCAAGGACCATGAAGTACTAAAACTGTGATGGATTAGCAGCCCTATAAGCACAACTCAACATCTTTGAAGAGAATCAAGAAAGTAAATGAAAAAAGTTTATGCTGCACAAGCAGTGATGGTAACAATGTAAGGGTCCCTAATACACTAAGATTGTTCCACTTCAAGGAAAGAAAGGAAAACCTTGAAGAAGCTTACTAACTCAATTTGGTACACCACTTTTTTTTTTAAGGAGGGGGATAAAGCTACTGCTTTGGAAATTCTATCAATGAACAATGTGTACCTTTTCATTCCAGAACGAATGGCACAATCTATGGAAGATACCCTGAGCAAATTTATGAGTGAATTGGCAAAAAGACATGAGGAGAACTCCAATTTGATCAAAGAGATCTGAGCTTCAACGGATGCTGCCATAAGGAACCAAGGAGCATCAATTAAAACTTTGGAGATCCAAATCGGGTAAATGAGCAAGGTCCTACAGGAAATAGAATTTGGAAGTTTACCAAGCTCAACTGAAACTAACCCGAGAGACCATGTCAAGTCGATCTCAACTATTGTTAAAGCTGATTCATACCCGATACGCCGCATGGGATCCTCCCAATACGCCGTATCTACTCGACATAACCGTATACTGATGTATGAGACAAAGCAAACGACAATTCTATTTCCAAGTCGTTTGAATGGTTACTACTGTGAAGAAAAAAAGGGATCATATGGACCATAATTCTCGGAAGCTTACTCTGAAGCTTCACATATCAATAATTCCATACCCAAAAAGGAGAAAGACCCAGGGAGTTTCACTTTACCTTGCTTTATTAATAATGTTTCTTTGATAATGCCCTTGCTGACTTAGGAGCTAGCGTTAGTGTTATGCCTCTCTCGACCTACCTTAACTTAGGATTATGAGAATTAGCTCACACTAAGTTAACAGTTGAATTAGCAGATAGGACTGTGAAATATCCAAAAGGAATTGCTGAAAACGGCTAGTCACAGATTGGTAAAATTTGTATCCCCATTGATTTTATTATTATAGTATGCTCCGAGGATTATAAGTACCCTGATTACTCGGGAGGACATTTATTGTCTACCGTCCATGCCAAAGATTGATGTGTTTTAAAAAGTAAGATTACTTTGGAATAGTTGGGGAAGAGAAAATATTTTTCAAAAAGGTGCTAAAACCTGCTAGTAGTTGTGTAATTAAGAGGGTCTAAAGGTAGGTTTGAGAGAAAGAATGGAACTGATTTAGAGCCTAGGCTAATGGGGGAGAGGACTTTGTTTGTTAAATAGGTCATTCAACCCTTTCTTTGGGGATTACATAGAACTAAAACGATCCTTAATGTACATTAGAGCTTATGAGATATAAATGATGATTAATACCCACCCATTTGAGGAAGTGAGGTAATGAGGAATTAGATCTAGGATTGATGCTAGAATGGTTGCAAAGTTTTTGGATATCCCAAAGTGATTGCGGACCAACGTTAAGCAGATCCGTTTGGATTGGCCTACAACTTTAAGTTCTCTTGCATGTAGGTTTTGAATTTTACACGCTAATTTTTTTCCTCTATCTTGTACGTAAAATGTGATGTCCAAAAATTTTATAATTCATATAAGGAAGGACAAATTGAATACAGGGAAACAATGTAGTTGAGAGCCTTAATGAACATACCTATCATTTGTTGAGAACTTTTTTATCTTAACAGATTTTCAGTTTTAGAAGATATGGATGCTTATCGTGATGAAGGAATGGGCGATGTTATCTTTGGTGAACCATTTTTAAGAGAAGTTGGAATTAATGCAAAACGGTTCAAAGGAATGATTACCATTCACAATGGTAATGAAGAAGTTACTACCAATGGTCAACTGCGGTCACATTCGTGGTTTTTTTTAACACCACCACTATAGTGAACAATGACAACAAGAATCCCACACACTTACTGAAGGTAAGTGAGAAGATAACTTGTGGTACGAGTGGGGAATCTCGCACTCGTACCAAAAGCTCAAGAGTTTCTACAAGGGGGTCTTGAACTTAGGACCCGAATATGTCCGAGATGCGAAGATGGAAGAATGGCTCACACGCGGGCACATAAGCGTGCATGAGATGGAGTAAGCTGGAAGAAAAAGTCTAACTTAAAGACTAACTGAAAGAAAAGTGCTTCTCGGGAGACAACCCGGATTGTTATTCATTTTTATCAAGTATGTCTTCCCAGACATTAATATGGCGTATCCGCTCCATACCATACGACATATTGAAAGTCTGAATGTTATCAGTCCTTTATTTTTATGCACTTTTTAAACTTCTATTGTCGTTTTGGTCAAATATGGCGTATTCACTGCATATGATATAGTCGTATTTAATCAGATCTGTACCGTATTTAGATATTTTTACAGGTTTTGTGACTTACGGCGTTATTCAGTTTAAGGATACGGCGTATTGGTCTCCTGCATAGTTTTATTTAGTTTAGCTTTAAATTAACCGTAGATACCCAAGATAGGATTTTGCATGTTTTTTCCTATATTTTGCACAGGACCTCGCTGCAAAGAAATTGACGAAGTTGGTGAAGTATCAATCATCTGGAATCCTATGTGTGATTGTAGTCATGCTGGAATACAGACGCATTTTCAACACACATCCTTGCTCATAAACTCAACTTAGAGAATCTACCGAGTAAAATATCAGGGTAGTTTCTCATTCTAATTCTTTTTAATTCCCTCTTTTTTTAATGTTTTATCTATACAACGAGAGCGTTGTATAATTCAAGTGGGGGGATGGAATTAGAATGTATACTTGTCCTATTTTTCAAACTAAAATGCTTAAATTATGCTCAAATTTAAAAAAAATTCAAGCATACTTTTGTGAAATTACTTGATACATAACCTGCATACAATAACCCTTATTACATATTATGAGGATTTAACCTTATCCGTTTCTAAATGTTTACCGAAATTTCACAAAAATATGAGTGTGCCGGATGATTTGTAGACTTTAGAACTTGGCTTGGTATATCTAATCGAGACCACAATAATGCGTACTATGGATTTAGATGGAGTAACTTGTTTAAATTGGTAAAATTTTAGCATTACACCCACAAAGCCTTTATATGATGTTTTATTAACAAACTACACTGGTTAGTTAAATCCCCGTATAAACCCTTTGTTTACTCTCATCTTAAGAGTAAGATACCCCTAGAAAAACCAATAGAGCCAATCCTTTAGGAATAACACCAACTATCTGTTTCGTTACACCTTTACACCTTAGCCTACCCTGTTAGATTATGTCCATTTATCAGTTGCTAGTCGCTTAAAGTGTAAAGTATGTATTTCTTGAGTCTTGTGTCAATTTTTTATCTTTGGTACGGTTGGGAATAAATTTGCACATTGCAAATGGGAATGTATAAAGTAGTCAAAACTCATGTATTTTTATTACCAACGCAATTATTGATACGTCCAAAGAATGTATAAAGTAGTCAAAACTCATGTATTTTTACTACCAACGCAATTTTTTATCTTTGGTACGGTTGGGAGTTATTATGATCATGAAGATGGTGAAATTACACCGAGTTTCATAGTATAGTGTAGTGAAAAAAATCAAAAAAATGAGAAAAATCACAACAAAAAAAGAAGAGGAAAGTTTGAAGATAATCGTTTCGCAAAAGCTTGGACCAAATAATTATTGAAGGGATCGTTCGATTATTCGTTGATATGTCTTATAAATCAATGATGTAGAGTAATGTATAAAGTGATAGATATCGCTACTTGTCTTGTAAAAGTATGTAAAGTATGGGATGATTAGGAAGTTGACCGTTACGGTACGACCAAATCCAGGTTGTTGTTTTTTTTGATCAATGTATCTGACGTTTGTTAATTATTTATGTCTTATCATTTAGGTAACAGTCAGGAAAAAGTGTTAGCAACTTATATCTAGGACCTAGGTCTATTTGTTTTTGTTATTTTGTTTAACAACAAATCATTTCCCCTTTCCTTATATTAACCATAGGTTTTACGCGAATCTAGGATCATGTACGTGCATGCATTGTCTTATTCACGTCATATGGCCATGTTTTGGGCGTCTAACTGCCTTGTTAGTTTTTTCATCTATTGGTGAACTCTTGAAGATCCGCATACCCTATATCATTCTTCATCGAAACCTTGGTTAAACTTATTATGTGGATGTGATTCATAAAAATCACATGTCTATTCATCGTTACGGCCAGTAGGGTGCTTCAGCTGCCTGGTTGCGTGTGATAATTTTGGTGTAAAGGTTTGTTGAATGATCCTAGCCCTATGCCTTTTTTATTATAACCCATTTTACACCTTTTTATACGTGTGACTCCTGAGCTATTTGTGGGGGAGATGGTGGATGCCTTGCGTAGCTTTATGATAGATTTCGCTCACGTCCGTGCTTATTGAATGCGTAGGTGTTTCTTGGTGAACACATTTATTAGTGGAGGGTTGGGGTTTCGTCGAAAAATGTTTCAAGTTTCATTTGGCCATAACTTGGTCGTTTTAAATCCGTTTTTAAAGTGTGATATATGAAAAACTATATATTCGAAACGAGCTCTTCAAAAACTACTTTTACACCTAATGAAAACATTTTTAGGTCGACCAAAACCTCAAAACAAATTTGGGACAGCAAGCACTTTTTGTCAAAAACGCAACTAAAATTCACCCAAACTTCACAATAGTGCCTAATCTAGCCTGATCTCCATTCACAATTAATCCACAACAAAACCACACCTAAATTTAACCTAATACCTTCATTTCTATTGTTGCAACACTCATCCCATTCTCATCTCACCAAGAACATAGTATTTAACTAGTGAAACAAATGGAACATCATTATTTATAAAATCTTGTTTTATAATCTTTCAAAAAATTGAAACACAACATATGGATGTATGGATCTTGAACATATAAGAATAACATAAGGAAAACCACAAGGAAAGATTCAAGATACTTACAAGAATGAAGAACAAGTGTGAAATCACAAGATCTATACCCCAAAATAATAGATCTAGAAAATCCCTAAATAATAACCAAACCCTAATTTGTAGATCTTGAATAAAACCTTTAAATAAAAGAACCAATGCTTTAAAACACCTTAGATGTTCTTAGAAATAAACTTGGAATGTGTGGATCTTGTTAGAAATCAAAGATATGAAAACCCTATAAGGGGTGTTTGTTGGTCGTGGACTAGAGAGAGGGAAAAGAGAGATGTGAAATTTTGATAAGGCTTGGAAAATGATATGAAACCCTAGTGTGTGTTATAATGGGGTATTTATAGGCCAAAGGAAGATTTAAGGTTACATGGTTTTAAGTATTAAGTGACCAACACACGCCAAAGGGGTGTGTGTGTGTGGTTCGGCCGAAACTAGGTCACAAGGACCATCATGGTTCAAAATTTTGGTCCATGGTTCATATTATGTCTCAAATTTGAATTTCCAAGTCAAAGGGTGGTGCATAAGTCCAAATGATCACATGGGCAAGTCTTCCATAAGGATATGTGCATGAGAATGATTTCCCCATATGTCACTTTCATGCACACATGCATGAATATTTCAAAAGATGCTCTTGTATTTAATTTCAAGATTCATGGTGCATTTGGTTCAGGTTTAGGCGTCTAATATATAGAGGAGGAGGGATATGAATGAAATTTTTGGCTTAACAATATGATATGGACGATAACTAGAGTTTACACGAAAAGATTTCGAGTTTCTAAGGTTCCGTTAGGTCAAAAACACGAAAAACACAATTTAAACGTTAAAGCGTAAAAATAAATATCGGTAGTGATCGTAAACTACGAAACACTTAGAAAAGATAAAATAACTCATATAATATCTAAACTAATGAATATCTAATGCCGGAACGCGTCTGATGACGTTTTTCAGGTTTACACGGGTTTACTTCCCGGTAAACCGCCAGATTCAAACGTAACGTATAAAAGTCAAAAATAACTGTCGGAAAAGTTTAAAATATTAACCGGAATTTCTCGGGGTGTGACATTCTTCTTCCGTTAAAGAATCTTTGTCTTCAAAGCTTAAGACGTGGATGAAGGGTTAACGAAAAGATGAGGGTACTTTTTCTTCATTTGGTCCTCGCGCTCCCAAGTAAACTTGGGTCCTCGTCTCAAATTCCTTCGGACCTTCATGATTGGAATGCGGCTTTGCTTCAGCTGTTTAACTTCTCGATCCATAATTTCAACTGGTTCTTTAATGAAATGGAGCTTGTCCTCAATCTGGATCTCATCTAACGGAATAGCTAGGGGTTCATCTATGAAACACTTCTTTAGATTGGAAACATGAAAGGTACTATGAACTCGGCTTAACTGCTCGGGGAGTTCAAGTCGATAAGCAAGCGTTCCCACTTTAGCAATAATCCTAAAAGGTCCTATATAACGTGGGTTCAGCTTCCCCCGTTTGCCGAAACGTATCACCCCTTTCCATGACAACACTTTCAACATGACCTTGTCTCCAACCTCAAATTCTAATGGCTTACGCCTCCTATCGGCATAGCTTTTCTTCCTATCTCGGGCAGCTTGAATTCTCTTTTTGATTTGAATGATCTTCTCAGTTGTTTCATGAACAATTTTCGGACCAGTGAGCTGAGCATCCCCAACCTCAGCCCAACAAATAGGCGATATACATCAGCCGTAGAGAGCTTCAAACGGTGCAGCCTTGATACTAGTGTGATAATTGTTGTTGTAAGAAAACTTCACCAAAGGTAGGTGTCTATCCCAACCTTTCCTAAAATCCATCACACAAGCGCGTAGCATGTCCTCTAAAGTCTGGATGGTTCTCTTACTCTGACCATCAGTATGTGGATGCTAAGCTGTACTCATATCCAATTGAGTACCTAGGGCTTTGTTCAGCGATCTCCAGAAATGAGAGGTAAATTTACTATCTCGATCAGAAATAATCGAAACTGGCACTCCATGCCTCGAGACTACTTCCTTCAAGTATTGTCTCGTCAACTTCTCTATTGAGTCGGTTTCCTTCATTGATAAGAAATGAGCGGATTTTGTGAGTCAGTCAACAATTACCCAAATTGTATCTTGACCAGTTGATGTTTTTGGTAACTTAGTTACGAAATCCATAGTAATGTTTTCCCACTTCCATACTAGGATCGCGGGTTGAACTAACAAACCGGATGGTTTTTGGCATTCGGCCTTGACTTTGGCACAGGTCAAACATTTACTGACGTAGGTGGCAATCTCAGCCTTCATATTCAGCCACCAATACAGCTTCTTTAAATCTTGGTACATCTTGTCCGATCCAGGATGTACTGAATACTTTGACTTATGCGACTCGTACATAATCAACTCTCTTAAGTTACCAAAATAGGGTATCCAACTTCTCCCATTTAAGCACAATGTTCCATCAGCACGTGGTTCTAGCTTCTTAATCATACCACACAGATCTTCTGTTCCATAATTCTCCTCATTTCTCGCCTTAACCTGAGCGTCTAAAATCTACACAGGGAGTTTCAGACTAATCGTCATAACCAAAGCTCAAACCCGTAGTGGCTTAAGCCGTTCCTTTCGGCTCAAGGCATCCGCCACCACGTTTGCTTTTCCTAGATGATAACGTATCTCGCAGTCATAATCACTCAACAACTCTAACCATCTACATTGTCTCATGTTCAACTCTTTTTTATCTAGAATATGTTGCAAACTCTTGTGATCAGTAAACATAACGCACTTTGTGCCATACAAATAATGTCTCCGCATATTGAGAGCAAATACTACATCTCCAAGCTCTATGTCATGTGTAGTGTAATTCTTCTCATGAATCTTAAGTTTGCGTGACGCGTAGGCTATGACCTTCCCCCTTTGCATCAAAACTGTGCCCAATCCTTTACGAGAAGCATCACAGTAAACCATGAAGTTTTCACAACCTTCGGGTAAAGCCAAAATCGGTGCACTACACAACTTATGCTTCAATAATTGAAATGCAGCTTCTGCCTTTTCACTCCAATCAAACTTCACGTTCTTTTGAGTCAGCTTCGTCATAGGCTTGGCTATATTTGAGAACCTTTGATAAATTGTCGGTAATAGCCAGCAAGACCTAGAAATTGACGAATCTCTGTCTGAGACTTGGGCAATGCCTAATCCTTGATTGACTCAATCTTAGTCGGGTCCATGTGAATGCCCTCACTATCAATCAAGTGACCAAGAAATTATACCTTCGACAGCTAAAATTCACACTTCAAAAACTTGGCATACAATTCTTTCTTCTTAAGTAATTCCAGGATTAACTTAAGGTGTTCTGCATGCTCCTCCTCGCTCTTGGAGTGGATCAAGATGTCATCAATAAAAACGATCACAAATTTATCTAAGTATGGTTTGCACACCCGATTCATCAGATCCATGAATACCGCCGGTGCGTTGGTCAGTCCAAACGGCATCACTTGAAACTCATAGTGACCGTAACGTGTTCTAAATGCTGTCTTTGGAATGTCTTCCTCTCAAACTCTGAGTTGGTGATAACCAAATCTCATGTCGATCTTAGAGTAGACTCTTGATCCTTGCAACTATTCAAATAGGTCATCAATTCTCGAAAGTGGATATCGATTCTTCACAGTCAGCTTGTTCAGCTCACGGTAATCGATACACATCCAAAAAGATCCGTCTTTCTTTTTGACAAACAAGATCGGGGCTCCCTAGGGTAAGGAACTCGGTCTTATAAATCCCTTGTCATAAAGTTCTTGTAATTGAGTAGACAATTCTTGCATTTCCGTCGGTGCTAATCTATACGGAGCTCGTGCCACAAGTGCAGCACTAGGGACCAAGTCGATTTGGAATTCAACTTGTCGCGTAGGCGGTAATCTAGGTAAGTCCTCTGGAAAGACCTCCGGAAAGTTCCGTACAGTCGGCACGTCCTCAAGTCGCTTCTCCTTCGACTTGTCTCTAGTTTCCTTCTTCGTTACTTGTGCCAGAAAAATTAGGCAACCTCTCTCAACATATAACTCCAACCTCCTAAGTCTCCTCTGAGTATCATCACGATCCCTACGAACCTGACGAACCTCCTCCTGTGAAAGTGTCATGCGCTAACAAATACTGTCAATTTGATCTCTCTCTATACTCAACATGGCTCAAACCTTTAGAGACTCCAGTCTCAAACTCCTAATCCTCTCAACCAAACTAGCTCGCTCTCCACTAGCTACCATCTGACTAGTCTCCAACTGTCTCTGAGGGCTCTCAATCTTAGTAATCATATCAATACGAACCTCTGACATGTAGTGAACTATATCATAAATAGTATCCTCAAGATCAGGTATACCTCCTCTAGAAGACTCAGAACTATCACCAATAGCCAATGGATCTACAGCGATCTCTCTCGTGTCTGCCGCACTAGCCTCTGCCTCAAACTCCTCATCATCCTCCCTAACATCACTAGCAGCAATCTTAAATCACATACCTACACCATCCTCAGGGTGAGCTACAACTCCCTCACTAATACCTACATCTGCAACAGCCTCTGCATCATTAGTATCCAACTCCATATGCTCCTCTCTGCTATCCTCTGGTGAGTATGAATCTCTAAATCTCTTGCGAGGTGGTAAAAGATCAGCAAGAGTAGGGGCTATCGAACTCGAAACATGAGTAAGTGATGGTACCGAAGCAGTAGGGAACCTATATCTCTTGTGAGATGGCCTAGAAAAAGGTTAAGATGAATCAAATGACCTCTCAGAAGATGAACCTAAAGATGACTCTGATGTAGTCGGTAGGTAAGGGGTAGACAATGGTGCAGACCTCCAATGTCTAAGAGCCTCACTATGTCGTAAGGTTCTAGCAAGTGATCGATGAACAAATCTCTGTGGTGTAGATGAATCAGCATCGGTGGTGTCTGGTGGTGTATGTCTGGATAAGGAATGATCTGAAGGTGCACTAGAAGAAGATGAGTCTGGTGAAGAATGACGATCCGATAAATAATGAGATACACGTCTCCATGCAATTCTACGAGCAGAAATTGGTCTAACTCTCTTCCTCGCAGTCAACAACTTTCGCGGCCCGTTAGGATGGGTGCGATAAGGTCGACCGAAAGGAATAGCCTCACCGGGTCGGACAAGAGTCGCTGAACATCGACGAATCTCGGGTGGGGCAACAACAGGTGCAAGGGGAAATTCTGATAATGGTGCAAGAGTATCATGAGATGACAATATGGGTCTCTGCTCAGCAGGCTCGAACTCACTGTCCGCCTCCGAGTCATCAGAACACAAAAAGGGTGAAACAAATGGCAAATCTGGTGCGGGAGGTAAAGAATCCTCCGATGGATCAGAATCAGAAGAAGGTGAATAATCCACTAAATCAAGTACCCCGGCAGGTGAGACGACTAAAACTGCCCCCACCTCTGGTGTAACTATAGGGTCAGCCGGAACAATGGGAACCTCAGGGATAACAGGGATAATAGCAGGAATAACACCAAAGAGAATCACTCGTGGGGCATGAGAACCCACACTCTCCTCAGATGTATCAGACGAAATAGAAATAACAGGAGCAGCCATGACCTGCACAAGCACAAGTTTATATAAATCCTCTTTATATGAAACCATGCACGTGCAAGCAATGCTAAGAAATAAGTATGATGCGAAAATATGAAATGGCAAAACGATGAATAAAGTAATTATGGCAATATGATATATATAATCAGTACTTATATATATTAAACGCTATTATTATAAGATATATATGTAAGCAGGTAAGGCACGTAGGATCACATACTGGTTATAGACCAGACCTAGATATACTACCTGGTTCTCTATAACCTTGGCTCTGGATACCAATCTGTCACACCCCCAAACGGGGCCTAGTCGGAAACACGTGTCCGGGGGCGTGACGTCATAATACACATCACACAAGATACAAAGAACGACCTCTAAGGGTACGTTTGAAAATCCAACATCGTTGCATTAATTAAAATAGTTAAAGTTTGACATAAGTTTAAAGATAATATGCGGAAGCGAATAAAAGTTTTAGAAATTGACAATGATGTTTAAACAGTAGATAATAGCGTTTCTTGAAAATCGGCCCAATGCATAGCGACACCAAATAGCAAGCAAAGACATCCACAGCTAAGCACCTGAGAAAAACATGCTAAAACGGTCAACATAAAGTTGAGTGAATTCATAGGTTTGAATTTAGTATTAAAAGTGGACCACAAGTTCATAGTACGCACGTGACAGTTATAACAGATACAACTTTACATAAAAAGAATGTATTTACTATTGCACTAAGCTCATGACACCGAACCTCAATTTAAAAGGAAGCATTTTATATGCCAAATAGTATTCTACGCCTTAGAGGTATCTGACCAAGATCACCTATTGACATTCTGACATGGTATATATCCGTTTGTTCGGGACCTCCGAATCTAGTAAGCGCTACTTACCCGGATAGGGATAATTACTCCCAATAGATCTATTTACAACATTCGCGCTCACTTAACCAGTACGGTCGGTTAAGTACTTGACAGTTCATGATAATTCGGGCATTAGTGGTCTATTCACTACTTAGGCAACACGTAATCAGGAAAAGGAAACGTAAAGTAACTGTGTCCATAGTTTGAAAACAAGCAATGTTTCTCACCCTAAAATAGTAAAGTAAAAGTAGTAAAATATGGGGCTATAAACTCACCTTATCAAAATGAGCAAATGATAATCACGCAAGTAAAAGGTGATATAGAAATCTAGCCACGACCTAGAATAATAACGCGTCTTAGAAACACGGAAAGTATGCTAAGAATTGCACAATATGTTCATCACCAAAAGACATCTATGTGTGTTTGCTTTAGTTTGATTAACAAGACATGATGAAATGAAATCAAATAGTTTTTCTTTAAGTTTCGGCGTTTATCCAAAAGTTTCCATTTTTAGTAAGTTTCTATTTTAGGAAAGTTTTTAGTTTTGGGACGTTAATACTGTCCCCTATATTTGTTAAGTTTCCATAAGTCAAAACGCACTAACTAGCCTTAATTACTTAACTTCTAGGTTCGTTCCGCTAAATTCTTTCCAAACTTACTATTTTTAGTAACTTAATCGCTTTTTCCAAAATATGTTGACGGGGTCATTAAACAATATCAATCAATATATAAGTGTTAATATATGTTTCGCTAATGTTTAGAAAGTCCAAAATATCCGAAAGTGTCCGAAAACCCGTTTTACTATTCACATCAGCAACTATTCATTTGGTTAAGTGTGATATATTAAAAACTATCTATTTGAAACGAGCTCTTCAAAAACTACTTTTACGCCTAATGAAAACATTTTTAGTTCGACCAAAACCTCAAAACAAATTTGGGACAGCAAGCACTTTTTGTCAAAAACACAACCAAAATTCACTCAAACTTCACAATAATGCCTAATCTAGCCTAATCTCCATTCACAACTAATCCACAACAAAACCACACCTAAATCTAACATAATCCCTTCATTTCTATTGTTGCAACACTCATCCCACTCTCCTCTCACCAAGAACATAGTATTTAACTAGTGAAACAAATGGAACATCATTATTTATAAAATCTTGTTTTATAATCTTTCAAAAAATTGAAACACAACATATGGATGTATGGATCTTGAACATATCAGAAGAACATAAGGAAAACCGCAAGGAAAGATTCAAGATACTTACAAGAATGAAGAACAAGTAGTGAAATCACAAGATCTATACCCCCAAAATAATAGATCTAGAAAAACCCCAAATAATAACCAAACCCTAATTTATGGATCTTGAATAAAACCCTTAAATCAAATAACCAATGCTTCAAAATACCTTAGATGTTCTTAGAAATGAACTTGGAATGCGTGGATCTTGCTAGAAATCAAAGATATGAAAACCCTAAAGAGGGAAAAGAGAGATGTGAAATTTTGATGAGGCTTGGAAAATGATATGAAACCATAGTGTATGTTATAATGGGGTATTTATAGGCCAAAGGAAGGTTTAGGGTTACTTGGTTTTAAGTATTAAATGACCAACACACACCAAAGGGGTGTGTGTGTGGTTCGGCCAAAACTAGGTCACAAGGACCATCATGGTTCAAAATTTTGGTCCATGGTTCATATTATGTCTCAAATTTGAATTTCCAAGTCAAAGGGTGGTGCATAAGTCCAAATGATCACATGTGCAAGTCTTACATAAGGATATGTGCATGAGAATGACTTCCTCATATGTCACTTTCATGCACACATACATGAATATTTCAAAAGATGCTCTTGTATTTAATTTCAAGATTCATGGTGCATTTGGTTTAGGTTTAGGCGTCTAATATATGAAGGGGGGGATATGGACAAAATTTTTGGCTTAACAATATGAGATGGACGATAACTAGAGTTTACACGAAAATATTTCGAGTTTTCGAGGTTCCGTTAGGTCAAAAACGCGAAAAACGTAATTTAATCGTTAAAGCGTAAAAATAAATATCGGGAGTGATAGTAAACTACGAAACACTTAGAAAAGATAAAATAACTCATATAATATCTAAACTAATGAATATCCGATGCCAGAACGCGTCCGATGACGTTCTTCAGATTTATGCGGGTTTACTTCCCGGTAAACCGCCAGATTCAAACGTAACGTATAAAAGTCAAAAATAATTGTCGGAAAGTTTAAAATATTGACCGGAATTTCTTGAGGTGTGACAAACTACTAGTGTATGAATTTCGATTAATCAATAAGTTGGTAAAGTCTCTATGAGCTAGGGTTTAACAAGATCACCATTTCCTTAATCCCTAAGATAGATTATAATCAGCAAATAAGGATACTTTATGCAGATGCGTTTAATTGTGACAGAATTCTACGTGTTTATGTCTTAGGAAAAAGTAACGCCTAAGTCTTAAGAATGATATGCCGCTTTGAGATAAGTATTCATTGCACTAATAACAAATCAACGTTCTGATTGGATTAATAATGGTTAATACAGTTTTCTTATATTTGGCTAGACTGCTCTTTTATCTTCTGTTAATTTGCTTGCATGGGTTAAAGTGTCTTGAATTGGTTTTAGTCACCACAAAACCTGTGCTAGTCTCTCAGGCTGAAAACCCCCTTTTCTATTAGATTTAGGATTAACATAGGTTTAGCATAGGTTTAGACTAGATTAGACTAACTTAGATTAGAAAAACCAAAGTATTAATAAATTGACAGATTTAACTTCGCTTCAAGTGTTTGACACCCTACTTATCACGAAACTCCCACCGCCCAGGTACACTGCCCGTTAAAGTGTTGTTTTTGGTTAAGTCGGTAAAATATAACTTTAAAACTTGAAATCATAAATCACACACCTTACTACAACACATCAAGTTTTTGGCGCCGTTGCCTGAGAGTGAGAATTAATCTTAATTTTTTATTTGATATTTTGGTTTTTAGATTAGATTAGATCTAACCCTTAGGATTAGTGTAGATTAGATTTAGTTCATATTCCTGTTTGTTTGCTAATTGTGTTTATGTGATACGGCATATTCAGTTTACTGAATACGACGTATAAGTTATTTGACGATTTTCTGCCCTAGTAAGTTCATTACAGGATGGACGACCCGAACATTACTATGGAAGAATACATCAGGCTCGAGGAAGAAAAAGCTCAAAAACGTGGGAAAGTGTTTAACTGGTAAACTGCTAAGTATGGTAGGATCTGGTACGATGAAGACGTTCACGACCTCAGATCCGTTGAAAACGAATTCCCAGCCATAGTCTTCAATGATAGTTTAACATCAAATGAAACACTATCTTGTGAACCTACATTAAGTTCCCTTAACGATGAAATTGACTTTAGAATTTCGTTTGACGATTCCGACGATGAAGATTACACGGTAGTTTTTGACAAAAACTCATTTTTTTATAAAATAATTTCTATCAATGATTTGAAAACTGATTCGGAAAATGATAATGAAAAAGTCAATATGCCTTTGTTTCCATCACCCGAGCCTACGGTCAGTTGTATTGATGATTTAGACTTATTTAAAGATTTTGAGAATGAATTTCCACCTATTGTTTACAATGATGCTCTAACGTCTAAATCGGATCTCTCAACTGAACCAACTTTATGCCCTTAACATATTGATGAATTTAATTTGAAAAATGAAACATCATTATCCGAATGTGATGAACAGGAACAAAACGTTTTATACTTTAATGATCTAGTTCCTTTTAACGTAATGTATCTCGATGATTCAAAATCGGATAAGGACAATGATGAGGATAAAATCGATATTAAACAGCCTTCGGGGGGTAATGTAATAAATACCGATGATGGTGCCTATGCACATGGGTCAAATAAGCTTTTGAAAACAAGTCATGATACATCTAATAAATTTTTCAAAATTGAAACTTTTATCAAGGAATTAAATGTTAATATCGTGGCATGGAATTATCTTAACAATGGGATGCTATTAAATCTTATTAAGAATTTATATGTGTCGTTTGGCATCCCGTTCGACCCCAAATTGTTATATAAGGATGGGATTAAATTGGGTCAAGTCTAACTTAAAGACTTCTCTGTAAACAAAAGTGCTTGCCATGAGACAACCCGGATCGTTATTTATTTTTATCGAGTCTGTCTTTCCAGACATCAATACGGCGTATTCATGCACATGATACGACGTATTAAACAGACTGACCCGTATTTAGTATTTAGTTTAGTTTAAATTAACCGTAGGTACCAAGATAGGAATGCATGTTTTTCTTAGAATTTGCACCGGACCTCGCTGAAAGAAAAGAAATCGACAATGTTGGTGGAGAATCTATGATCTGGAAATTCTGTAGTGTTGGAGTCTTGATACCCAAGACAGTTGTTCAACACGAATTCTTGCTCATAAACTCAACTTGGAGAATCTACCAAGCAAAATATCAGGGGAGTTTCTCATTCTAATTCTTTTAAATTCATGTATTTAATTTTTTAACCATACAACGAGGACATTGTATAATTCAAGTGGGGGGATGGGAATTAGAAAGATACTTGTCCTATTTTTCTCACAGAAATGCTTAAATTTAAAAAAAATTCAAGCATACTTTTGTGAAATTACTTGTTACAAACCCGCACATAATAACCCTTGTTAAATATTATGAGGATTTAACCTTATCCGTTTCCAAATGTTTACCCAAATTCTATAAAAATATGAGTGTGTCGGTGATGTTGTAGACTTTAGAACTTGGCTTGGTATATCTATTCGAGACCACAATAATGAGTACTATGGATTTAGATGGAGTAACTTGTTTAAATTGGTAAATTTTTAGTATTACACCCAAAAGGCCTTTACATGTTGTTTTATTAACTAACTACACTGGTTAGTTAACCCTCGTATAAACCCTTTGTTTACTCTCATCTTAAGAGTAAGATACCCCTAGAACAACCTGTAGAGCCAATCCTTTAGGAATTAAACCAACTATCTATTTGTTACACCTTTACACCTTAGCCTGCCCTGTTAGATTATGTCAATTTATCAGTTGCTAGTTGCTTAAAGTGTAAAGTATGTATTTACCGAGTCTTATGCCAATTTTCTATCTTTGGCACGGTTGGGAAGAAATTTGCACATTTCAAATGGGAATGTATAAAGTAGTCAAAACTCATGTATTTTTACTACTAACATAATTATTGGTACATCCGAAGAACGAAGAATTACCGAAGGAATTATCCGGAGATATTATGATCGTGAAGATGGTGAAATTACATCGAGTTTCGTAGTATAGTGTTAAAAAATCGAAAAAAATTAGAAAAATCGCAACAAAAAAAGAGAAGGTAAGTTTGGAGATAATCGCAAGAGCTTAGACCGAAGAAATTATATGAAGGATCGATTATTCGTTGATACGTCTTAAAAATCAACGATGTAGAGTATTGTATAAAGTGGTAGATATCGCCACTTGTCTTGTAAAAGTTTGTAAAGTATGAGATGATTGGGAAGTTGACCGTTACAGGAACACCAACTTTGGTTGTTGTTTTTTATCAATGATCAAGACGTTTGTAAATTGTTGTGTCTTTATCGTGGTAACGGTCAGGAAAAAAGTATCTAGCAACTTATATCTTGGACCTAGTCTATTTGTTTCGTAATTTTTATTTAACAACAATTTAATTCCCTTTCCTAATCATTAACCATGGGTTTTATGCGAATGAGGATGTGATCGAGCATGCATGTCTATTTCGTCGTTACGGCCATGTATACATGTCTCAGCTGCCTTGTTGGTTTATTACTATTGGTGAAAGTTAAAAGATCCATACTCTTTAGCTTATTCTACTAGTCCTACTCTTTAGCTTATTTGAGGTGGGAGTGAGCAGTCACATGTGTCTATCCTGTCGTTAAGGGTGTGTATGTGTGGTCTTTGTCGCCCTCCTAGAATATTGGTATCGATAAAGATTAGTTAGAGTAATCAACCCTAAGCCTTATAACAAAAACCTATTTTACCTTTATAAACTTGTTACTCCTTAGCTCTAGTGGTGGAGATGTGTATCCTTTCCAAGCCTATGATATAATACTCGTCACGACCGATACCACATAGATTAGTTAAGTGATTTGAGTGTTTGCATCTTCCTATTTCGTTAGGTGTTTGGTTGTGTACTTGTAATAGATTAAATAAATGCTTAAACGGAAAAATCCTTTGGGATACATTTTTATAAACTTCTAAAGGCTACTTGAGAACAAGTAGGATTTAAGTGGGGGGATATTTGATGACATCAAATAACGTCTATTTTATAGCATCATTTATCCCATGTAATTAACACATTTTGTATAATTATTGGAAAGAATTGTTACTTAATCGTTCATATTTAAGAATTGCAGTAATTATAGAGTACTTGGTGAAAGTTGACTTAAAGGCACGCATTTTGGAGCTTAAACGAAGATATTTTGAAGATTACTATTCTGAAGATCAATATGCCGTATCCATCAAGGAAGATACGGCGTATCTGTGCCTGCACTCACCAATGACCACGAAGACCACAAGATCCAATACGCTGTATCCAGGAAAGGCAATACGTTGTATTCAAGCTATATGGGAATAAAATATTCTAGAAGCTATCAAACGTGGTCTCTACTCCAAGAAACACCTAATACGCCGTATCTAAGACATTGGATACGCCGTATCGATACCGACTTCAGATCTTATAAATAGAAAACTCAAAAACGAGTTTTAAGTGTGCTAAATCATATTCTCGATACCTAAACTATAAAATTCAATTTTCAGAGGAGAAAAAGAGCAAAAGAGGTCGAGCAACGCGATTCATTCCATAGGAGACAACGTGTAATTTCTTATACTCTTGTAATCGTTCAGTTTTTGGTTTCATTTGTTAACTCGGTTAGTTTACCTTGGCTAAATCATTACTCTTGTATTAATTATGACGTTTCAAGGCTAATACCTTTGGGTATTAGCCATTGTTATGAAAATCTTAATGTTTGGTTTGTTTATTTTAATTTCTTAATTTATCATTGAATTGCTTGTTTATGTTTATCAATTCATACTTGTTTATGTGCTTTTGTATGCGACCTATCATTCAGTTGGATCTAGTGATACGGACCAAGTAATCTAGATGCCGGGATAGCTCTCCATATAGTGATTTATACATCTAGATCAATAAGATCACGATTAACGACCTGTCTTCACCCTTTGGTTGTGAGCTTAGTTGGGCCATAAGGCGACCTTGGTATAAACGAGTACATTCTAATCAATTGGTAAAGACTTGGTTAGTGGCCTACTAGTGTATGAATTGCCATTAAGCAGTAGCTGGGTAAAGTCTCTATGAGCTAGTGTTTAACAAGATCGCCATTTCCTTAATCCCTAAGATAGATTATAATCAACAAATAAGGATGCTTTATGCGAATGCGTTTAATTGTGATAGAATTCTACGTGTCTAGGTCTTAGGAAGAAGTAACGCCTAAGTCTTAAGAATGATATGCCGCTTCGAGATAAGTAATCATTTCACTAATAAACAAACCAACGTTTTGATTGGATTAATAATGGTTAATACAGTTTTCTTATATTTGGCTAGACCGCTCTTTTATCTTATGTTAATTTGCTTGTGTGGGTTAAAGTGTCTTGAATTGGTTTTAGTCACCACAAAACCTATGCCAGTCTCTCAGGCTGAAAACCCCCTTTTCTATTAGATTTAGAATTAACATAGGTTTAGCATAGGTTTAGACTATATTAGACTAACTTAGATTAGAAAAACCAAAGTATTAATAAATTGAAAGATTTAACTTTGATCCAAGTGTTCGACACCCTACTTACCACAAAACTCCTACCGACCGGGTACACTGCCCGTTAAAGTGTTGTTTTTGGTTAAGTCGGCAAAATATAAATTTAAAACTTGAAATCATAAATCACATACCTTATTATAACACATCAGGACTATTATTGTAAACGAGGTATAGTTAGCTTTAGTATAGGCTATAAATACTCCCCATGACTCTCCATGAGGGGTGTGGATGTTCATTATTGTTTTTCCTTTCTCTTTCTAATAAACACATAGTATTCATCTCACCCTCTCTCCACTTTCTCTTACTAGAAAAGATGTTTCATCTAATCTTCTTTGATCATCCCCGTCCCTTCGAAAAGGTGGTTATGTTTCCTCATCAAACCCAAGACCCGATTTCTCTCCGGAGGGTTTTTGAAACTAAGCATTTCGTTTAGAGAGCGTGTACTTGATGGGTATTTTATTTTAAAATATATTTTTACCAACTTTTAAATTTATAAAACTCGATCTACCTAACAATGCACTAACGGGCAGAGAACCCGATCGTGGATAGTATAGAATGGTAAATCTGAGGTCGTCCCAAGAGCTAAGTTGTAATTAGTTTTAATTTGAAATGACATGTTTATAAAATGGTTTTTGATTTGAATTAAGAGGAAGTGAAAATAATAATAAAATAAATAACTGGAAATTAAAAGAGTTGGAGATATTATGAGAAAAAACATGCTAACCTAGTTACTTCATTACTATTGATATGAAAATGCTTTTCTGTGCAATGTTAAACTATGGTTTCATTAGTGGTTTCTAAGGTCGATAGACTTGAATATGCATAAATAGTCTATCCTATACTTCCTGTGATTCCGAATCAGTCCCAAATCATCTAGGAGGTAGGTTATCCAGGTTGCAGTGATTAATCCCAACTATTCCTAAAACATATCTAATAATCTATAAAGATTATTAACCCTCTTTGAAAGAGTTCCTGTGCTTTTTAAGTATATTAAGTGATAAGTGCGGTGACCGGTTAGTTCCTACACTAGGTAAGGAGTTAGTGATCCTCCCTAGTACCCATTGGATCCCATATTGACTAGATAATCTAATTATGGGGCAAGCTAGGTCCAAATCACCCGTACTACCAAAACCTAGGGTTACACGATAGTCTAGTAATATCTAATGAAACCATAATTTAACAGGAAACAATCATAACAACAGTAATTACATAACTAGGCCAGCACTTTAAGTTCTTAGCCGCTCATGGTAACGGAAATACAGCAAGAAATAGAAGAAATCATAGATTGAAAACTCATAATTCTTACAGTATTCGTATTTGAACGATTAAATACAAAAAGTAAGTAAAGTGTGATCTCCCTTGGACTCCAGGTGGAATTCTTAAAAGGTTGGAAGCCTTGGTCGCCTCTCTAATTGGCTGTGGAGGAAGTGATGTCGGAATAGCTTGGATGAGGCCTCTGTTTATAGGTATCGAACCTGTTACGGTGCAACCAATAAAGGTGTTACGCCGTAACCATCATACACGACATTCCATATTTAAACAATTTGTTATGGTGTAACCAGATATGGTGTTACACCATAACCTTCAAATAATGTCCATAAGTACGTGATCTTCATTCCTTATTTGTGGATCTTCATGGTTACGGCGTAACTGGATACGATGTTACGTCGTACCTCTAACTTTGACAATATTTCCTTCCAAATATATGGTTACGGCGTAACTAGATATGGTGTTACGTCGTAACGTGGTCCTTGATCTTCGTACTTGCTTAATATATGTTACGGTGTAACCATTTTTGGTGTTACGCCGGAACATTCTTCAAATATTTACACTTTGAGCCCTTTTTCCCTTGTTTCTTGTCACTTTCTTGCATTTCACTTGAAAACTACAAAATAATAAAAAATATCTCGTTTTCGAGAGTTAGTGAAACTTTTGCAGGTAATATAGGAGGTATTTTGCCACCAAAAAGTATTAAATATTTGATGTTATCAAATATTCCCCCACTTGACTTCTGCTTGCCCTCAAGTAGAACCTGTTAAAACATTTCATAAAAAGATTTCTCGAGAATAACTTTAAGAAATGAATTTATAAAACTCTTATGCTAGAAAACATCAAAGCCGAACACCTCACGAAAAGGGGATAAAAAGTCACTCAACTATCCACTAGTCTAAGTGTTTCATTTCGGGGTGATTGCTCAATTGCACAGTCATAGCATGTATTTTGTCATAAGCTTAGAAAGTACATAAATCTACACCAGTTAGAATTAGGGTCTAAATATTTTTTGAAAGCAACAAGGATAATATGATTTTAAAGGGTGATAAAGGGGTTAAGATAGACATGGGATACGCATTTAATGGTTGTTAATATAAACACAAAATAAATAGTCTAAAGTAATCTAAAGTTGTCATACTAGCTACTGTCCATCCATGGGTCTAAGAGTTTAAGTCCAAAAATCTGATCTTCAATAATAGGCTACTAGCTCCATTCTTCATGAATATTGGGATGACTTGATGTAATAATGGACTACTAGCTCCATTTTACTGAGATGTTTTGGTGCAATAATGAGCTACTAGCTCCATTTTTATTACTTTTTTTATTTTGCATCATCTTTACATTTTTAGCACATGGGTGGCTTTTTGTTTCACCCTCTTTTCTTCATTTTCTTCATAATATGCAAACATTACATGAGTTTATATCTTTAATTATTGCCCCTGCAACATCCGATATTATACGCGCATCCCCCCACTTGAGATAAACAATGTCGAAAGTGGTGATACAGGGGGGGTCTTTATAGATCATTACTGATATTGTCTTCTACGAATGCATATAATTCTCATTCCCATTCCCCCGATCCATGGACTTAAGTAGCCAGATTTTTTAACACAAAGAAGATTAAGACTACAGGGTAGGCTAAGGTGAAATGGTGTAACGAAACATATAGATTAAGGTGAACACATAGATTGGCTCAACATGGGTGATCTAGAGGTATCTTGCACTAATAATGAATGCAACAAAAGGGTTTATCACATCGTGGCTTATTGGTGGCGGACTTATTTTCGCTTATTCCTGATGTCCTTGTGGTGTTGGTATAGGATTGTTTGTATTGTAAGGGTAATGATCATTTAAGGTTGTCGATGTAAGGGTCCGATGTTTACTAAATTCATAGTTTTGAGCTACCCATTCGTAATACCTTCGTTCCCGTGTTGTATCAGATCATTTTTTGTTCCATAACGCCTTACATTAAGAAGTAGCAAAATCCATGTAACTACCCTTTCACGGCTCGGCTTCATGGATCGCGATAAAAACATATCCACTGCCTAAGTGTACCCTGCTCGTTTACCCCAAAGACTTCATTATATCCAAAGCAGAATTTTGAGTCAGGGTCACATGTCGGCCACATCCCACAATCTTCACCACTTCCATCATCATAGGTTACATGAATGGGTTTGCATACATGCCATCTCTTAACTAATCCTCTTCTATCGGGTGAAAGACTATCTAGTCCTGCTATTTCATCCTGTGGTTTAGGAGTACCCCATAGGATCTAGTTCTTTGTTCGAATTGTAAGCATGCAGGAGATTCATAAGAGAATAGGTCTATTCCTATTTCAAAGAGGATTAAAGGTTTCCTCCTCTTGTCCAATGCTTACCATGTAAATTTTCTTGATGCTTTGGTAAGAATCTATATTGAATTTATTTTTTTTACTGCCTATTTCAAATGAAATTTCTTCATTGAAAACATCGATTTGGGCACGAGTTGATTCGAGGAATGGTCTTCCTAAGATTATAACTTCTTCAGCCATTTTAATAACGAAATTACACGAAAATTCTAACTCCCCAAATTTCACCAAGATATTGATAGTTCCTAAGGGCTCATTAGTTCCTGTCGTATTTTCTAAGGTGCTTGTACCTCTGGTTTATCTAAACCTAGATATTCATAAACTCTTTGTGGCATGATATTATCCTTAGCATCTAATGTGGTAGTAGCATAAAGATTATGGTTATTAATATTGAAAGGAAGAAGAAAACTTCCTGGGCTTAGTTCCTTGGGTAACCGATTGGGTGGCAGTATATGATGTGTTGGTCATCCGCCTGGTCAACCTTCGTTACTGGCGATGGAAGGACACTTCATTATCACTTACATAGCTGCGAGGCTTCAAATTGCCTTTTATGATAGTCATCTGTCATCTCTGTCTAAGGGACTTAATGATTGCTAATTAAGGGCATCTTCGTATTCTCTTACTCCCTGCATACTATTGTGTTTTTTATCTCAGCGGTTCAACCATTTGTCAATCATCATCCTTTTTTTCCTAAGGGTCTGAATGGTTCTGACTATATCATGGTTTTCTTTCCTCTTGATCATCACTGACTACTTCATCGTCAGTCATGTATTCAACCTCTTCCTCCATATCTTCCGAATCACAATCGGACTCGGCGCCTGGTTGGTTAGGACCAAAGTAGTGAGCAAATTCCTGGATTGGGTCATGGGTTGGTGTACTTTCGCCGAAATAGGTTGGAAGATATGATTTAGTATTGCTAATGTGGTTCTCATTCACCTTTTTTTCGTATTCCAAGTACTCGACGATAGTCATATCTTCAATCTTTTTAGGTGTCTGACTTTCTTGTGTCAGCCTAAGATACTGTTCAATGGTGAGATTATCAATGTCAACTCCATCCATGATGTTTCCTAGAGAATAGATTGAAGTGAGAAAAGACATGCTCGCAAAAATTCAAATTACTACTAATCTTTAGCTCCCCGACAACGGCGTTAAAAACTTGATGCGTATTTTCTTTTGAAATATTTATTAACCAAGTTTTAAATTTATAAAACTCGATCTACCTGACAACGCACTAACGGGCAGAGAACCCGATCGTGGGTAGTATAGAATGGTAAATCCGAGGTCGTCCCAAGAGCTAAGTTGTAATTAGTTTTAATTTAAAATGTCACGTTTAAAAGGATTTTTTGATTGATTTGAAATAAATAACAATAAAATTAATTACTAAAAAATAAAAGAATTGGAGATATCAGGAGAGAAAACATGCTAACCTAGTTACTTCATTACTACTGTTATGAAAATGTTTTCTTGTGCAATGTTAAACTATGGTTTCATTAGTGGTTTCTAAGGTCGATAGACTTGAATAGGTATATTTAGTCTATCCTATACTTCCCGCGATTCCAACTCAGTCCAAATCGTATAGGAGGTAGGATATCCAGGTTTCAATGATTAATCCTAACTATTCCCAAAACTTATCTAATAACCTATACAGATTATTAACCCCTCTGAAAGAGTTCCTGTGCTTTTTACGTATATGAGTGATAAGTGCGAAGACCTGTCAGTTCCTACACTAGGGATTGAAGTCATTAGATCCTTCCTATTACCCGGATGGATCCCATATTGACATTGATATTTCTAATAATGGGGCTAAGCAAGGTCAAAACTACCGTACTAACAAAACCTAGGGGTTGCACGATAGTCAAGAAATATCTCACGAAACCATAATCTAAACAGGAAACATACATGCATAACTAATTGTAAACTACAGTTACTAGGACAACACTTTAAATGCTTAGCCGCTCATGGTAACAGAAACACAGCAAGAAATAAAGGCAATCATAGATTGAAAGCTCTTAATTCTTACAGTATTCATATTTGAACGATTAAATACAAAAAGTAAATAAGTGGATTCCCTTTGACTCCAGGTGGAATTCTTCAAAGGTTGAAGCCTTTGTGCCTTCCAATTGGTGTGGTGGATGTGATGTGGAATAGCTTGAATGAGACTCTATTTTCTAAGTATCAATCCTGTTACGGCGTTATACTGATAGTGTGTTTACGCGTAACCTTTTTACACGACATTCCAAAAATAAGCAAGTGTTGTGGCGTAAACAGATATTGCGTTACGCCGGAACCTTTTAATATTATTTCCATTTGTAGTGTTCTTTCGTTCTGGTATTTGTGGATCTTCATGGTTACAGCATAACCATAAGGGGTGTTACACCGTAACTCAATCTTGGGTAAGATTTCCTTCTAAATACATTATTACGGTTTAACTAGATATGGTGTTACGCCGTAAAGTTGTCCTTGATCTTTGTACTTGCTTAATATATGTTACGGCGTAACCATATTTGGTGTTGCGCCATAACATTCTTTAGATAATTACACTTTAAGCCATTTTCCATGTTTTTGTCAAGTTTCCTGCAGTTTTACTGAGAAACTTCAAAATGATAGAAAAAATATCTTGTTTTTGAGTTGTAGTGATCATGTTGATGAGTTTTAAAAGCTGTAAATTTATAATGGCTGAAAAATACCAATTTTTATTATAGGAATCACACGGGTAAAAGTTTAACCCTCGTATGTAGGATAATCTTTTTGGGTTAAGACCACGGTCGTTCCACATGGATTTGAGTAGTGTTCAAATAATCAGAAAGAAAATATTTTTTGGATTTTTAATTTTTATTCACAACAAATTTTAACGGTTACACGAAAGAGACTTAAACCAAATAATCAACTACTTCACGGTAGCTCTTAAAAATTGCTTTTCAAGGTGAGCCGTACTTCGTAGAGACACAAATGGCAAGTGTTAAATCTTTGGTTCGATTTGGGAACTTTTCAAGTTCACCGAAACTTATTTATGATAATACCTCAATTGAAGATATTATATGTTGGTGTACTTTTACCAACTTTGTTTATTTAATTTCTTTTATAAAGGACAATTTTTTTGAATTTTTGATTTTTTTATGTGTTTTTTATATGATAGCTATACTAGAAGGAAAAGAAAATTATTTTTTTACTTTTTATATTTTATGATGTTTTTGACTTTTTAAATTTTTTTAACAAAAATGAAACTTTCGGGGACGAAAGGATCTTCAAATCTTATCAACAAACACAAAACAAGAGATCCGTTAACTCAAATCCACAGCAACGGCGCCAAAAATTTGATACGCTATAAAATATATACTAATATATAATATCACAAGAGCAATTAAGAAAATTCCGTAAGGAAAATTCACTCTTTAAAATATAAATATATAATATACGTATGTTAACCGGAAAGTATGATTTCCCGAGTCGTTTTCCTAACGATTTGAGAAATTGAAACCTCCCTTGATATTAGATACTGATTTGAATGGGTTCGAAAATTGATTGGGTTTTCTATAACTACTAACTAAAAACAAGCAATCAAAAACAATTAACGCACTTAACAAATAACGGGAAACAAATAAAACGCGACAATTAAGCAAGTAAACTAAATTTAACTCCTAAAAATGTAAACTAAATTTCTAAACCTAAGATAGGACAAAAGAAAATTTTAGGAAAAAGTAAAACATTTTTTTTGATTATTTTTGAATTTATTATGAATTTAAATCTATTTTAATCTAATTAAATCCTAAAAATAGTAGATTAAGTACTAAAAATTTAGAAAAATGATTTTTAAACTTAGAAAAGTCAAAAATAACATAAAAACTCAGAAAACTATTTATAACTATTTTTAAAATTAAAATCCTATTTTTAAAATTAAAAATAAAAGCTTAAAAATTAAAATTAAAATCTAAAAGTGGTGA
>BQNB010027642.1:0-57439 GCA_026074375.1 Tanacetum coccineum
TTGTGCTATTGATCTTGAAGTAACACGCCCCGGACCCTTATTCCGCTGCGACCCAATTTGGGGGTGTTACAATATATATGAAATAAAATCATATTTCAATTCCATCAATAATTATCAAGCTTTCGCGAACCAATAAACATGAACCAGAAAACCCGTTTAGACCCGAGAACCGACCCGAGTAGCTTTCCATCTCTATATAACCAACTTGAAAACAAGTTAAAAATCCATTTTACACAATCAGATAAAGAGAAACACCACCCAATATCACAAACCCCTAAATCAAAAGAAACACTAATTTTCGCCATCCATCCAAAACTGTAATCACCCCATGGCCAAAAAATGAAAGTCACGCGCTTTACAACCTTGTCAATCACCAACCACAGAAGCAGAACCACAACAGTAGCAACAAGAAGAAGAAGATCCAATCAAACAAGAAGACAAACAAATGGAAGAGTTACTACCTACAGTATTCTGCCCTTGGAATCCACCCCTAAGAACCCGTGATTCGACTTAACCTCTAGGATAACTTAGATCAACTAGGAATACTACCAGCTTCCCCTTTGGAGGCTTACCAAACCCCAACTAGATCCCCAATGATCTAGGCTTGATCCAATGGATACAAGACTTCCCTTACAACTTGATAGATTAAAATAAGATAGATGAACCAAGTCCTAACCTAACCTAGAGACTCAATTCTAAAGAAAGGGTATGAGAAAGAAGACCTTTGACAAAACACACAAGTATGGATTAGGTACTTGTGTGGCTCTCGTACGGAGATGTGTGTTCTTTAATAGATGATAGAAGAGAAGATTAAGAACACAAAAGGTGTTAGACTTAGAGGATTGGAGAAGAGAAAAGAGAGAAAAGAATGTTTGCAAGAGGTGAGGAATACAAAGGCCAAAATAGGGTATTTATAGGCCAAAAAACCAAAAGTGGGTAAATGTAATTCGCGTGTAGCACGCTAACCATGCGTCAACGCGTGGCCAGCGCGCCAGAGGCCCAAACTTATTTTTTCGGGTTTTTGGCTTTTTAACTACCCGCTCTTGTTAAACCCCCAATTGTACTTCATGTTATAGCCTTTCAATCATTCTTACACTCAAGGTCAACCAACTCAAATAGCCATTTGATAAAAGCGTTTGTGAAGTATTAAAAGCGTTTTACTTATCCGATAAAGTAATAAGAGAAAAGAATTATCAGAAAGGGGTAGTTTGGATATTCCTCAAAGTCTAACTAGCTTAGTTGGGATCCAACTAAAGATTTAAAATAGCTAGTTAGGGTACAAGAGAATATTCTTTGCTTGGAGATAAAGGAGGAGAATTTGAAATTTGGATTTCAAATCTTTCAAACACATGTTGGATAAGGATGAATGAGTTGTGTATGATTTGTCATGATGTGATATGATGTGATGAAAAGGAGCCTCTTGATCTTGTTTGAAATGGAAGGTGAGGATGTGAAGAGTATATTTGGTTAAGTGGCAAGATCAAGAGTGATAAGTGAAACGTCCCTTTCCCGACTCTAAATTTGACCAAAAATTAAAAACTTTGCTCAAACGCATGTCCTAGAAATAACCTTTTGTCATTCTTTTATAAACTGACCAAAATCAATTACCATTCACTTCTTGAAAGTATTTTTAGATGAAAGTAGACTCTATTTTCTTCGAAATGGTGGGTGGCACGCCTTCTAACTCCTTGCGCTTTATTTTTTACAAAATTCTAAAGTTTAGAAAATCTGCTGGAATCAATCCAGCCAGGCGGCAAAACAGCCACGCCGGGCGGCTACTTATTTCTGGTCACCCAAATTTTATTTTTTGACACCTTTTCTAGAAAACTAACTTCCTAAACTCGACATTACACGACACTTTTCAGAATTCATTAATACATTAAAATACATCATTTTCATAAACAATTGTGGACTAAACGTCCCATATACCCGTACTTCACGGGTATGCCAAACACCCGTTTTGACCCATTTTCAGTTACAACTCATACATCATACATAACCTTTATTTAAAACCAAGACATGGACTTGGACACATTCAAAACAATGTTTAATAATCAAATTAGACACTTGGGGGTTCAACCTTAACTCAAGCCCGATAACTAATACTAACTTTATACGCATTTACCAAGCGCATCCAATTTTTAAGCTCTCAAGTTATATGCCTTATTCCAAGGCCTTACTTTGCATCATAATCACCTACACAAAAACATCAACAACTAAAGGGGTAAGCTTACGCTTAGTAAGTAACCTGACATATAACATAAATCATATACATATAATCATATAAGCATCATAATTACTTAATACTTCAATTCCATATCATTTAAGCCATGCCACTTATATATTCATCACATAAGCTAATAATCAAAGCTCATTCACATGATCAAACGCATACCTTAATTAGTCCAATGCCAATAGGCTAACATACTCTTAGTTCCACATAACTAGTAGCCAATTCCATGGCTTATTTCCATCACTAATTTCAAGTCTTTATACCCTTAACACATTCCATCATAACACATATATGAGAAATATACATATAACACATGTTATAGTCCAAGTTACTTACCTTAGCTCCAAAGCTAAGTTATCAAGAACACCCAAATCCTCATTATCATCCAAGCTTGTCGTCTTGTGTCATATATTACATAAAAACAATACAATTAACAAGGGTTTACATAACCTAAGAGAACACCCCTCATCATATCTTAACATCATATGATCATACCTTGATCATATGATGAAAACCCCCAACCTTACTAAATTTACTTAATAATTTAAGGTGTTCTAATTCATTTATAATCATAATCCAAACTTCTCTTAATCATCAAATGATCATTTCATGATCATAACCCAAAATCATTAATTTAGTCTTAATTTTTTAATTTACCTTAACCCATATTCATAAACACCTTAATTTTTGGTTTAGAACCACAATTACCCAAAACCCTAATTTTGGGTACATAAACCTTAACCCTTAATTCATCAATTAACTCAATAATATGATTACTTACTTGAAAGATATTATTGCTATGGAGTTAACCCTTGAATTGGAACTTAATCTTCCTCTAGGGATCATCATAGTCTTTGTCTTCTCTCATTTCTTTCTCTATGTGTCGACATATACCAAGCCCCACCATCTCCTAGAACTTCTTGGAAGTGTCCAGGAGATTATAAGACTTATCATAATATAAGTAAGTTATATCTTTAGACAATTGGTGATGTGTTGTCGTGTAGGGTTAATTATTTGATTATCAAGTTTTAAATTTATATTTAGCCGACAAACCTAAAATAACACTTTAACGAGCAGTATACCCGGTCAAGATAGAGTTCGCAGTAAATATGGTGTCGAATACTAAGAGTGGAACATTAATCCTATATTCTATTAGTATTTTAATTAGTCTATTTACTGGTTAAACCTATACTTTATACATTGTCTAATGATATGGGGGGTTTTCAGCCTGAGAGACTGGCACAAGTTTGGTGAAAACAAATATCAATACAATAGACAATAAACACAAAAGAAGAAAATTAAAAGATAGAAAAGCGATACAAGCCAAATGATAGAAAACTGTATTAGCCATATTAAATCCGGTTCAATGTTGGTTTATTTGTTTTAGTGCAATGATTTACTTATCTTGAAGCGGCATATCATTCTTAAGACTTAGGCGGTACATCATCCTAAGACCTAGACACGATTAATCCTGTCACAATTAACGCATCCGCATAAAGCATCCTTTAGTTTAATTATAATCTATCTTAGGGAATCAAAGCAGTGGTGATCCTGTTAAAACCCTAGCCCAACGGGACTTTACCCACTTATTGTTTGACGGTATTTTATATACCGGTAGTCCGCTATTTCAATCTTTATCAGTCAATTAAGAGCATGATTGCTAAAACATAAATGGGTCACCTACCGGTCCAACTAAGCTCATAATTTAAAGACAAAGACAGAACGTTATTTGTGATCCTATTGGTCCAGTGATATTAAACACGATATGGAGAGGTATCCCGGTATCTAGATTACTTGGTCCTTATCACTATATCCAGTTGAATGATAGGTCGCATATTCAATCAACCATGTAAATCAAGTATGAGGTGATAGAAATAATTTAAATATTCTACTCGATAATTGTTCAGTAAATCGATTTTAAAATTAACCAATACATTGATACTTTCATTATGTGACTAATACCGAGAGGGCTGCTAGGCCCTATAACATGTGAAATTTGTACGAAGCGTAATCTAAACCCCAATTGAAAATCGACACGATTAAGAGTGTAAACAATTACATGCATGTATTATAGGGATTCGTGATCCAGTGTGCTATGACCTTGATGGTGATCTTCTTTCTCAGTTGTTCCGCTTATGGAGATAATGGTATTGTGCGAGATATTATGATTATTGCACACTATAAAAACTATTTTTGAGTCTTCTATTGATTAGGGTCTGAAAAAGATCTCGATATCGCCGTATCTGGCAAAGGTCGATACTGGCTGTATTGGTTGGAGATCCTTGGAGATGCACGCTACGTTCATAATCAATCAGTGATATCTTCCACTAATGTTAATTTATATTACTGTATACTTTGAATAGTTATCTCATGGATAGTGGACGTATGTAGCATAGATGATACGCCTCGGGATACGCCGTATTAGGAATTGGTCAAACGCGTTTTCTTGTGAAGTCTTGGCACGGATACGCCGTATCTCTTTTGTTGGATACGGCGTATTGGTTAGAAATTAGTAATCTTTAAATATCTTCATTTTAGCTCCAAATTATGCGCCTTTTAGCTTGTCTTCACAAAACACTCCTGAATTACTGCATTTATCAACTTTAAAGCAATTAAGTACCAAATAATGCAATAATTATATAAAAGTGGGCAAAACAGATGGGATAAATGATATAATAAAGTGACGTTATTTGATGTCATCAATTGGCAATAGTAGTCCTTTAATTCCTTTCCTCTTATATTAGTGGCACATGATAAATTGAAAAACCATTTACATAACATATTGACATAGTTTGACTACCGGGTTTGACTAGCCAATAACGTAAAGCCATCAAACTTATAAAGTCATAGTCAAACTCGTTCTATGGCATTATCGTAATAAAATACCTAAAAATTGGTTTTGGGGTGTTACAAATCTACCCCCTTATTTAGATTTCATCCCCGAAATCTTACTTACTTAACGCTTGTGACCATTCACAAACTTTTCTATATCAATAGTCATCCTTCCCGCCTATCATATCAAATGCTTAGCTACCTTAATTCAACAGGGTCATATACAAATTACTAAAAGCTTAATTAATTCACATAAATCTCACAAATTTTAATTATTTCTAATGGCACCGCGTCATTAGTAAAACATCACATTATGGAAATTCTCCATTTACTTAAAATTCTACTAAAAATGATACGCTACTTTACAACTTCTTAAAAATTTCCAACAACGACGTTTTGTCATTTGGAAACATTTACTCTTTTGACTTCATATAAGTCAAACTTCAATGCTACTTCCATGCCATTAACCAATGCACTAAAATGACCTAAAGTCATTTATCAGTCAATCTCACATTCTACTTATTAACAACATGTGTTGTCTAGAATTTTCTTAATTCACATAGAACCATTTATCTCAAAAGCCGATACTTCTTCATCAATTTCTAACAAGTACCATCTAAATGGCACCAACAATTCAAACTTTATCATTTATTAAACAACTTTCTTTTTAAATTTCGGGAATTATCTATCTGATTATCTTCTCAACTTAAGACACGAACTTTATTCTAGGCATCTAACTTAAGGTTTGATACACAACCTTAATGCCATTAAAACTTTCCATTTGTGTCTACTCTCATTTCTTATGACGTCTAACACATTTTAGTTCTCATTTTGTATTCCTTACCCGTACCCATGCCATACCGGATACACATAAGCACACTTATTTACAACTCGTTATTTACATAAAGAGGCGTCTCAATCTATGTAAATATAAAGTTATAAACTTATGGTTTAGTGATTTACAATTTCTTTATTCAAATGAAGAGGCGTCCCAATCCATTTAAATAAGGAGATTATAAATCATCCTACTTATATATTTCTGATATAACACTTATACCCGTCTACATTTTCATTACCTTTCTATCTTTACACATTTACCATCATGTGTGCTCATCTTTTTCATTTTTAATATTGTCTTTCTAGCCTTGGATCCAATCTCACTAACTTTCTCAAAGGAAACTTGGCCTTTCCCCGTAGGGCTTCGCCAACTTAACCATAAGCTAAACCCCATGCCATAAAGGCAAGCTAATACTCATGCCATAAAGGCAACTTAATACCTATGTGCGAGCTAAAACTCTTACCATGAAGGCAAGCTAGGCTATCCCAAAGGATGCCACCACATATGCCATAAAGGAAAACTAGGCCATCCCGAAGGATACCAAAACTAGAGCATTGATTCTAAGCTACTTCACTTTATCATTCTATACTCAATCATCAACCATGTTTTCTAATCAAGTGCCTTTCTATTTCCATATTTTAGTGCCTTACGCAATTTCATCACATTTCCATTTTCTATATTTTATTGCCTTGCGCAATTTCATCACATTTTCATTATCTTGAACAAGATCTATATGATACTTGTCAATTTCATATCTTACACAATTCATATGCATTCTCACAATGCATTTATCATTCTCTTGTCAATCCCAAGTTGACAATTATTCATTTTTTATGCCAATGCATCATTTTTAGTCCACCCGACTCTTTCTCTTATAAACCTTACATAGGTTTATTCCATATTATACCCAATAATTGTACGCATCATACTTATTCTCATATATATCTACATGATTTTAATCATGTTTTACAATTCATCTAACACATTTTATATCTTTAAGGATTCTAGTGCAATGCTTTAATCCAATACATTCATTCACATTTCGCTTCCGTGACTTACTCGACATGTTTCTATATAACATGTCTCATCATTACTTTAATATTTCACATTTAATTTCAGGGGCAACTATTCTTAATATTTACATGTCTAAATTCAACATTAGACATATAGTACGATTAGACCATACATTGGTCATACATCGCAATCTAATCCATCTACTTAACTCAATGTCTAACACTACATGTTACGACAATTTCTAATTATGCCTTATTATCAATCAAAAGCATATCATGCTTATTAATACATTGATATCGCACTATAATTATCATGTTCTCTAGACAACATGATTTAACATACTTCAATCATTCATCTAATTAGAATGCATATAAGCATCTAATTCAATACATAAGCAATTTTAGCTTAAGCAACTTTTCATAATATAAGCTTTAATACATTCACTTGCCTCATATTCACATATTTTCATCATGTCTTATATAAAATGCAAATTCACGCATTTTACTTAGCATCAAATACTTCATAAGCTTGTACCATTATACACAACATATGCTACTTAGACATATAAATAACTACCATAGACTTTACATCATATAAACATATATATCCACACTTAACACTTCTCCGATAAGTGTTTTACATTATTAACCACAATCATAATCCTTTAGTCTAAGACAAAATAACATATACCGCTTTTCATAATCATTCAATGTCTAAGCATCTTCATTCTAATTGCCGCAAGCACTAAACTACCTTATAACTAAGGCATTTTATTTCCGTACTATTTTATACTTACGGAAAACGCATCTATGAGTGGTATAAGTTTAGGCAACCTATCATGGAAAACTACTTCACTTAGACCGAAGCTCTGATACCAAGTTGAAACGCCCTTTTCCCGACTCTAAATTTGACCAAAAATTAAAAACTTTGCTAAAACGCATGTTCCGGAATTGACCTTTTGTCATTCTTTTAAAAACTGACCAAAATTAATTACCATTCACTTCTTGAAAGTAATGTAGATGAAAGTAGACTCCATTATCTTTGAAATGGCGGGTGGCACGGCTTCTAACTCCTTACGGTTTATTTTCAACAAAATTCTAAAGTTTGACAAAATATGTCGGAATCAATCCAGCCGGGCGGAAAAATAGCCACGCCGGGCGGCTGGATGAGTAGCTGGGCGGCAAAACAGCCACGCCAGGCGGCTACTTATTTTTGGTCACCCAAAACTTATTTTTTGACACTTTTTCTGGAAAACGAACTTCCTGAACTCGACATTACACGAAACTTTCCATAATTCATTAATACATTAAAATACATCATTTTTATAAACAATTGTGGACTAAACGTCCCATATACCTGAACTTCATGGGGTATGCCAAACACTCGTTTTGACCCATTTTTAATTACAACTCATACATCATACACAACCTTTATTCAAAACCAAGACATGGACTTGGACACATTCAAAACAATGTTTAATAATCAAATTAGACACTTGGGGTTTAACCTGGACTCGAGCCCGATAACTAATACTAACTTCATACGCATTTACCACACGCATCTAATTTTCAAGCTCTCAAGCTATATGCCTTGTTCCAAGGCCTTAATTTGCATCATGATGAGGTGTCATTTTATACACTTTTTCAGGGTTGTTTAACCTCCTAAATCGTGCATTTATTCCCAGAATAGGTACTTAATCATTCCTTTTCATGTATTCAGCATTTAGAAGGCATTTGGAGGAAATACACATGACTTGGGCTCAGTTGGAGAAGAAACGAACAAGACTACAAACCTACACCAACATCTCTCAAGATTATGTTCTCAGCAGCTGGAGATGGCGTCACAGATTACACGTGACGCCCTCACATTTCATACCAAGACGGCATCACAAGATCTCAAGATGGCGTTAGAATGCACGACCTAGCCCATTATCTAGAATATTCTCTTTTACGATGGCGTCACGATTAAAACGCGACGCCGTCACAGCGATTTTCTTATATATACAAATTCATTTTTAGGGTTTTAAGTGTGTAACTTTAAAGTAAAAGAAAGGGACGAACGCTAGTTCGTTTAGCGGCTGTTAGGGACGATTTTAGGGCCTCAAAACCCTATTGTACTTCCTTCAATTCATGTTTTAATCAAGTAATACTATCTTAATCATTTAATATGTCTTGTTGTGTGATTCTTATCTGTTCTTGCTTTATCTTTAACATGCTTGGCTAAACCTTTTATGTGTTTATTTATGATTGTATGAAACCTAAGATGTAGATCTTAGTGGTGTTGCTTCTTGTGATAAATATGCATGTTAGGTCTTAGAAAACCAGCTTTTGTCTGTATCGCTGTTGATATGTCTAGGAAAACATGATTGTGTAGAAAGGATACCATCGGGTAACAGTCTTCATACTACCTTGCCCCTTATATGGTTGATCCACTCTTAATATATTTCAAATGCATTTAATATACTCTTAGGGGCCTTGTAATAGTCTTCATACTACCTTACTTGTGCGTTGCCTTAACGGAATATTAAATAGACGGCGGGTTCGTGTAATTCGTTCATGACTTAGGAAATAATTACATAGATCATCACAAGTGTGACAAAGCAACAACACTAGGAGAAGCAATCTAGGGAGTAATACATGATTAAATAAACACAATCTTTTATTATATTGTTATCACCAGTAGCTTAGTTTATCGTAGTTTATATCATTTAGTTTTAATAGCAAAAACCAAACCAAAGCCCTCTCAAACAAATGATTTACAACTTTCAAAAAATAAAAATATAAAAATAATCTTCCTCCCCTTCTTCAACACCTTAGAATTTTGTTAGACCGTGAAGCAAAGCCTTATTCACCTAACTTATTCCCCTAAGAACGATAACAAACCCCCCGAATGTCTTTGCCTATACAACACTACACACCGTTAGTACACTGCCATGGGAGTTGTAAAACCTTCTTGTAGAAGTCCCTTAAACACCGTAAAAACAAGTTTTTGGCGCCGCTGCGTGGGGAATAGTTAGGTTTTGATCATAGTTTAGCTTAGTTCTACTTTCTTGAATCCTTTCAAGTAAGGTTTAATTTTCGCATATTAGCTTTCTCGTAGTCTATCTTTTCTCTGTGTTAATTGTTTTGTAACCCATTCTCGTCAACCACCATGGGAGACGAGAATCCTATCCGCACTCTAGGATACTACTCCAAACCTAGCCACGAGGGCTACAAGAATACCATTAAGCTCCCCGTAGGGAACAACGTGGTACCTCTTCGATCCGACACTATCCAGTTGGTGCAAAACAGATGCTTATTCCACGGACTTCGGTCCGAGGATCCAAACCAACACCTTAAGGATTTCCTTAAACTTGTGGATTCACTTGAGCTTGACGGTGAAAACAGGGAAAGAACGCACCTGCGTTTATTTCAATTTTCCCTTCGCGATCAAGCTAGCAATTGGCTTGAACGTCTTCCAGCAGGATCCATCGCTACATGGGAGGATCTTACTACCCGATTCCTTGCTCAATTCTTTCCATCGGGAAGGACTGTAGAACTCCGCAATGATATCCTGATGTTCCAACAACATAATGGAGAATCTTTATCCGAAGCATGGACTCGTTTCAAGGACTTACTACAAAAAGTCCCTCATCATAGCATCGATCGTTAGCTTCAAATCCAAATTTTTTATGATCATGTTTCCTTTCATCTTAAGTGCAAGATTGATCGCGCCGCCGCCGGCAAACTCCGCAATAAGAATGCCGACGAATCTTGGGAAATCATTGAGAACCTCACTCTCTACGACCATGAGGGCTGGAATGACACAAAAGAATTTGTCAGCCGGTCAAGGCTATTTCTACACCTCAAGGCATCTAAAAAACACATGACCGAAGACTTTTTGAGCTCGAATACCATATTAACTTCTTACTAAAGGGATCGTGGCCAACCCTTAGGAGCTCAACACATATCCCTCATGCTTATGCCGATGCAGTCTATTCTAACCATCACCCGTAAAGCCATAACGAGCCACCCAAGCTGAATCCCTTCACTTTGCGTGAACATACAAGTCCAAGCCCTCAACCCCAAGCCCTCAACCCCAAGCATTAGGAACTACTTTTGAGGCTCAAGTAAGGGACTACATGGCAGCACACACCAAAAAAATGGAAAGATTTGAGAACACCATTTTCAAGCAACGCGAGGAGATCAACGACAGAATGACTGAAATGTTCAGACTTCTCAAGGAACTCATGACCAGCAGAACCCCTGAGAAAGTATTGATAAGGGAAGAAGCCAAATTCCTCGTCACCAAGAACGTAAACTCTATCTTTCTAGCAAGAGGAGAGGAAGAAAGGAGTGACAAGACGGATGAGACACTCGACAACACTGTAAAACCTACTGTAACAGAAACGGAAATACCAGTGAAGGAAGCCGAAAGGAATAATGAAACTAAAAACAAACCAATAAAAAAGGCTGAGAAGAAAGAAGTGGAGGAAGTACTCAGTTCTCGGCCTGTAGAATATTATTTGAAGCATATGATTAATGAAAAAATAATCGAGGGACTAGTCGATAATAATAGGTTCAATGACTCTCTGTCTAGGGCCCGAGTTGGGAAGGTAAAGGGAAAGACATATAATGTGTTACCTCGGGGGCCTGTCTATGAAGCGATCCTCAAGAAGAAGATAACAAAGAAGGAGGATGTCGGAGGGAATTTTGAAATACCTTGCATCATAGGGGGCCTTAAGCACGTGAACGACCTCGTCGATCAAGGGTTCGATGTGAACGTCATGCCCTACTCTACTTACATGAAACTTACCAACGAGATGCCTACTAAGACAGACATTAGACTCTCACTAGCTAGTCACTCGTACATCTACCCTTTAAGAATTGCTGAGGACGTATTAGTTGAGGTCATTGAACATGTATATCCCGTAGATTTTGTGATTTAGGATACTCCAGCATCTAACTCGAGCGATTTTCCTTACGACTAATACAACCAGCTTCCTAAGTCGGAGAAAACCAACCACAAACTTTAGCTATCTTGATATTCACACTAAGCAGATGTCGAGTTCTAATCTTCGGCGAAGAACCAATCCAACCACAACTTCACAACTACACTACACAACTTGACTTCACGCCTACGACAAACTTCTTCACCCCTTAGTTTTCTTCACACCACTACTTCAAACCACGCCACTACTACAATTACACCTAACTAACACTACTAGACAGGAGAATCACCAAGAACTAACTATACTTACAACAATCACCAAGATCTAACAACTACACAACTTTAAAGATTTACAAATGATTTCCAAGTTATGATATGGCTGCAATAAGATTGCTACAACACACAAAGGTTTAAAACCTTCTCACTATGATTATGGAAGTATTCTCCTCTTGCACTTGAGTAGTAATTGAGCCCTTTGAGTCACTTGGAAACAAATCTTTATGATTAGATGATCAAAAGATTTTAATTAGAAGTTGGCTATTTAGAACAGAAAGAATGAGTGTCAAAAGGTGGAGAAAATAGTGGTGGAAAAGTCCCAGTATTTATAGGACGAAATCTGGAGGGAGCGTCTACCTATGGGCATTCACCCTTAAATAGTTTGGGCGGTCCCCTTAAAAATTAAGGTGAGTGCGCCCGGTGATATTTCAGGGGGCACCCTAAAACTAGGGGCTCCCTAGTTTTTGTCCCTTTTGTGTAGGGTGATTTTTTCTGAAAATTACTAGCCTTTTATAGGTCCGTAAATTTGAAATTCAAAAATGTATATTTTTGCATAAAAATCATTACATTTTAATTGTAGAAAATGTTATGTAAGTTAATAAAATATTTACAACAGTTATTAATATTTGTAATGTTTATAAAAATATTTACAACATTTTATAAAAGTGTGAGGTGGAATAAAAATTTCCTTTGATCATAAAATGTATTAAGCATTTATTTATTCATACCTTTAAGTGATATAATTTTCAAAATGAAATTTTACTACTAATTACTTGTTTACGTTTAATTTTACATTGAACGTTTTTATAATTTGTGATTATCAAAACGTAAAGATGTGAAAAATGTTAATAATGTTTTTAGGCATTATTTCCATCAACAACAAAGAAGGAGGACGTCGAAGGGAATTTCAAAATACCTTGCAGCATAGGGGGCCTTAAGCAAGTAAACGCCCTCGTCGATCAAGGGTCCGATGTAAACGTCATGTCCTACTCTACTTATATGAAACTTATCGACGAAATGCTTGCTAAGACAGACATTAGACTCTTACTAGCTAGCCACTCGTACATTTACCCTTTAGGAATTGTTGAGGACGTATTAGTTGAGGTCGCTGAACATGTATACCTTGTAGACTTTGTGATTTTGGATATCAAGGAAAATAAAAAGAGGCCTTTCATCTTAGGAACACCATTCCTGACAATGGCCAAGGCCGCAATTAAGTTTGATAAAGGCGCCATAACTCTAAGATCTAGAAAGAGTAAGATAAGTTTTCATAAGATACCTGATTCCCCCTACATGACCGAGAAAGGAGTCAAGAACGACATAAAGCCTATAGCCCCTACTATGACTGTGAATAGGCTAGTCCTGGAATGGGAAGAAAAGATAAAGCTTCACTTGGAAAGGGAGATGGAGTTCAACCAATGGAGGAGCAAAAATTTCTAAGGCAAGCATCCCACTCTTATTACAACCAAGGGAGGAATGGATGATGAAGGAGAAGTCACGTAAGAACGTGTGACTTCGAGTCTAGCTACAAGGCTCGTAAAATAAAGAAAATCGCTTTTTGGGAGGCAACCCAATATTTATTTTTCCCGCGCATTAGGAGTGTCATGTGTTTTATTTTTTTCATTTTATTCTATCATGTTCGTATACCTCAAATCTTTGTATTCATGCTTTGTTTGTTCTAACCACGCTTAATTTCAATCAAAGGTATTTTGCAAATAATAAGTGTAGGGGAATTTATTCGGTTTTCGAACCAAGTTCAAGCATGTTAAATAAATTGTTTAGATTAATTCGCGTCAGTGTCAAGTCATATGAGTAAATTGTCAAATCTCAGGTTTTATGCAGCTATTTGTACACAAGATTTACTTTATGGAATCAAGTGCAGGAAATTTTTCATCAAAAACAAAAATTTTGTTTTCACAGAGTCATCGGTCTGGGTGTAAATAGTATTCGTAGGTCGGGTTCATGACCCGAGGTTGGACTATACGTCATCAATAGTGGTTAAAGCTTCTTGAATATTTCTCATCATCTGATTTCCACCTGCTGTGGTATTTAGAGAATCTTGATCAGATTGACTCAACCCGTTATAGAAAAAATCTATTTGGTGAAGGAGTGAAAATCCGTGATGAGGACATTTCCTTAATAAATCTTTGAATCTTTCCCAAGCTTCGGTAAAAGTCTCACCGAAAACTTGTTGAAAGTTTGTGATTTCTTTTCTGATCTCTCTTGTTTTAGAGTGAGGGTAAAATCGATTCAAGAACTTTGATACTAAATCATCCCAGGTAGTGATGGAATTCGGAGGTTCATTTTCAAGCCATGACTCGGCTACTCCTTTAAGTGAAAACGGGAAAAAGATCAACTTCACCACATCATCAGGAACTTGGTTTAGTCTTAAAGTTTGGTTTATTTGGTAAAATATTCTGATGTGTGAACGGGGATCATCATTTTCAAGACCAAAGAAAGAATTGTTACTTATGAAATCATTTCATTTATCATTTGCTTTGTCCTTAAAATGATGGCTAAAATATCAAAACATAGCATAAGAGGTAATTTTGAAATTTATAACACATACCGACGAAAACCGAGTATTAATAGCGTCTCATGGATAGGAATTTATATTACTAGCATAAAAACCCTTAAATTCTACCCCCAAAATGTGAGGTTCGCCCTTAGATATTATACCTTTAGCTTGTTCGAGTTAAGGAGTGAGCAATCATGTGTGTCTATTCCGTCGTTACGGATGTGTATGCGTGGTTTTGTCACCTTTTATGGAACATTGGTATTGGTTACTTTAGGATTATGAGAGTGTAGCTGATATCGTATAAATACATACTAGCCGTATGTATATAATATTAAATATCCCGTTAGAAATAAGAATTCATTTAGGAAAAGTAATAATTAAATCTTTCAGAGTCGTATCCCAACGAGAATTAAATTGAGATTTACGTTTATGTTTCTTGTTTGATGCTTGAATATCTTTTAATTTTGGTTTTTAATTATACTTATAATATAAATATAAGCTAATATAATACTAAGATATAACAAAAGCAGATATGCTTGTCAAGTGAGGCGAAAAGATCATTAAATGTAAAAGAAAGAGATAATAAAGAATTAGTACCCGTTTAAAAAAAACTGTTTTCTCACAACGTTGGCTTATATTGAAAACAATCCTTTATTTTGGTACAAATTACTTTAATTGATGACAAATAAATACCCGTAAAAACATTATTTTCTCACGACGTTGGTTTATTTTGAAAATAATATCTTATATAAGTATTAATTACTAGATTTGATGTTTGACTATTTTTCCGGATTTTGCCCTTTGAAATAATCAAATAAGAAATCTAAATAATCCAAAAATTATTAATCAACAAGTCTCTTTTTAATCTACACTTAACTCACTAATCACTACTCACTTAACAAGCATATAAGAATCTACTCGCTAAACATGGCAACTAAACTAACAATAATAAGCATAACAAACATATTAAGCTAAATAAACTAAAACTACTAATTATAGAAAAAGAGAAAGGAAGTAGAACCCGATTGAAAAAAATGGAGACGAATTTAAACCACCCGATCTTATAAACTTAATTAAACACTAAAGATTAACACTTTATTAGTTTTTATATAACTAATTAGCTAGTAAAGTTTTGAGCTTTATTCACTAATTAGCTAAATAAAATCTATAAAACTTTAAAACTTTAGTAGTAAACTAAGCTTATAAGACCCATAAGCTCCTCGCTCGATTACTCCATAATCACCTCTTTAATCATCTTACTAATTACCGACCAATAACTAGTAATATATGTTCTAACGCAAACCAACAGTTAAAGACTAAAACATGAGTAAATATAGATAAATCTAAACTGACATTGGAAACCAAAGAATAATGATGCCACCATTAACTAGTCTTGATTCTAAAAGACATTTAATTAAGAAAAATTGCAAACTTGTTAAGTGAAAAATGACACAACTTTTCCTAACAAAAACAAAAATTGAGTCTAACAAAATAGAAATATAAATTAACAATGATTAAACGAAGATGGTTACAAAGTTCTCTAATTAAAACTACTAAACTTAACTTATATTAAACTAAAAAAAAAAAGAACAAAGAAGATAAACGTAGTAACTATTGTTTGCGGCTTCCCCTCTTTTGTTCCTGTATGTTATTGCTTTTATAATCCATTTGATAGCTTTGTGCTCAAGACAAAGTATATGGCTCCTAGAAGGCCACGTTGCACCATATTTCTTACCACATGCTAGCTTCATATCAGTTACATGTCAAAAAGAAATAGACATCGCTTGGATCGTTGGATAGTTGGGCCAATAAGTGGGTTGGGCTTTAACTTGGACTGTAACATGTATATAATCAATATGATGGGCTCGGTTAGGTCTGATATCTCGGGTCCAATGGGTTTGATTCTTCGGGCTTTAATAATCTTTAATAAATTCTTTAGATCCCGTACTTTTACCCAAATACCTTTGACCCGTGCCGACGAACTCGTAATTTCGTGCTCTTTCCAATGGAGTGCTCGGGGAATTTTTACGACTTCGTTTAAATCTCGATAAACGTGAAAACATCGTCGAAAGTCACCCAAAAATTACCGTTTTTGCTTCGTTTTCAATCCCTTGTACATGTAAGACATAATAACACAATACAAACATATTTGCAATATATTTTATCATATTTTATGGTTACTAGTCCGATTTATAGTGTTTTCTGGGGTATAAATGATGTATGTTTAAGCACACATCAATACTGGTAGTATATTAAATTCTAGAATTTATTTTTGTGATGCATCCCGAGACCGCATAGTGAGTATTAAGATTTGCTTGATAAGAGGCATTAGGATTAACCAATGTTTTAAACCTGTAATTGTTATTATTGTCACACCGATCATATAACTATCCCACACCCTTGCCATGCACTCATTTTTAGTGCAGGATACCCCTAGTACAACCCTCTGAGCCTATCCTTTTTCACGGTTCTTGTAATTTTCTGGTTAAGCCAGACTATTAATGAAGAACATTGTCACCCTTAAACCAATCGTTACACACAAATCGCCTTAGCCCACCTGATAACGCTCAAATTATACATGTTTTTATATGCGTTATCAATGATTTTACATATATAAATTGGTTAATTATAAGAACTTTTGGTATAGAATCGAGTATATTTGTTATTATAGGTTCTAAGTACGTATCGTGGAAGAAAACGGAAGAAAACACAAAGATTTGAAGCTTAAACGAAGAAATAACTGAAGATAAAGATCTCCAGACACCTGTCTAGTGTTTTGACCATAACTTGAGCATACGAACTCCGTTTGACGCGATTCTGGCGGCCACGCGTCCGGGAAAGAATTCTCTACAACTTTGGTTTTTGGTCCAAGAACTGAAAAGGCATCAAAACCGCCGCACAAATAAAAATGTGCGGCGCACTTTTCACAAAATCCCAAGTACGGCGCACAAATAAAAATGTGCGCCGCACTTTCAGTCTGCAGCATTAAAAACGTGAATTTAGCCTAAAAACGTCCACATACAACCTTTGCTTGGTCCCCAAGTAAATTTTACCCTATAAATACCCCTCAAATTCGTCCAATCCAACACACCAATCCATATCTCACACACACAATCTCTAAATCAAGTGGGAGAGGAGGAAAGAGTGGTGAGGATCTTAGGATCCAATGATCCAAACACCCCTTCTCACCACCATGTCACCACCATGCTACCACCACTCTCCACCACGAAATACCACTGATCCACCACCATATCTAGACCACATTCTATCCATTTCCAGAATCTAAACACTTCCCATTTTGATTCTTAGAGGATTCACACCAAATTCTCTTAAGATCATCACCATAAACCTTTTTACCAAACACTCCATTTGGTGATATGTTGCGGATTTCCAGAAGTTACATAGTATATTCCGGGTTATCTTAGTAGCATTTGGTTGTTGGTTGATCATGGAACTACTAGTTTTGGGTTGATGGTTGTTGTAGTCGAAATATTGGTATTGTTACTTTGCTTCTTATATGTGAAACATGAATAATATTTGGATGATTTTGCTATGATTTATGAATATACATGTTTATGAATTCGATGTTATTTGGTCTTTTTTAACAACCTAACAACGGTAGGCCCGGATTACCGTCAAGAATCGATAGCCTATTTTCCCCGAAATCAATACGACAAAACCTCTTCGTGTATTTATATTAAGTTCATTTTTATTATCGATGTGTACCTTCATTTTACCAGAAGGAATCTCTACGAAGGGATCAAAACTAAGAATCGCAAAAACCAAAGTAACTTTATTTATTTAACAATTATATAATGTTTATTAAGTTGGTGAGAGCAAAAAGCCACAATTAACCTCTATGAGCTCTAAAGAGATCCAACTACTCTATGTTTAACATCTAACTTATATTCAACTCTATCATTTTTCGTTCTTTGCAAAATTTTAAAGTTAGCAAACGCTTAGTCTCGAAGGTTAAGGGGAAAGCTGGAGTTTAAAACTCGGTCGAGTCAAAAGCTACCTAGTTCTACAGGCCTACTTATTGCTAATATCTTTATATTTTCATCATTTTTTTCAAATTTTTTTAGGGAAAATAAAGCAAAAACTAAGGTCAAAACGGGGTTGCTAGGGACACAGCAAGGCACAAGTAAGATCATATTTCACAAAAAATCCCTCAAAGCCACAAACTTAAGAATCAAACTTTGGCCTTAAAGTTAAAAAAAGTAGGTTTTACCCCCCACACTTAAGGACTAAAAAAGGCAACTGCTATAATTTCAAAGTGTGTAATGGGGAAAACACACTATATATAATATAATATAATATATATATTATGAAATAAATATATATATATATATATATATATACATGACCGGGATTGAGGATTCCAAAATACGCAGAAGATCAAAGACTTGGCGATTGGAGGATTGAAAACAAGCACGGCCCCCTTCAACGACTTAAAGGAATCCTGGCAAGCAAATACAGTACTACACAAACCAAAGAAAGAAGCACGCCCCCACACTTGGGCTATAAAATCACACACTTATTTATTAAGAAAATAGAAAGAAGAAAAGACACGGGTTGCCTCCCAAGAAGCGTTTGTTTATTAATGAGTCACTAGCTTGACTCGCCCACGAATTTAGTTGTCCTTACGGAAAAAACTGACCGAATGATCGGTCATCAAAGAAATTTCACTTAAGATATGACATTTATCGATCAAGAAATTATCACTCAGAAGATGTGGAGTTTTTCTTGTAAAAGAGAAAACACCATTGATAAAGAAGATCCTAGGATCGAAAACTTTGTCCTCATTTCCGGCAGGAAATGATAGAAAAGTTTTGATCTCAGGAGGATCAGTAAGAAGAAGAGAATTACTAGCGAATAAGATAATAGAAAAATCATCCGGAGGAAGAATATGAAATCTCTCAGATTGGACTCCTTTGATAATGAATATTGTTGGATCGTTTTGCTCATATAGGATAATAATAACAATGATTGAATATGCACAGCGAAATTATAAGAACACAATCAATGTTATCACAAGGTTTTCTTTATTGAACGATTTCCTTATTACCCCAACTATAATTTGGGGCTAAACCAACTAACTATAGTGTACTATTCGACTCTCATCAGTCGACTATGCTATCTAACTATCTAGACTCTCATTGGGATAGCTCTAGTTTTCTATGGATGGATATGTAAAACCTATGTCTATGATCTCTTTATATAGGGAGAGATCATGACTTACAAAGGAAGTAAATCAATAGATAAGGAAACTATTTAAATTACATTAAACCACATTAATATGTTTCCTAATCATTATCCTGTAGAATATTTAACCAAATCTTCATATTTCTCCACCAACTTGTAGAGTTTCATAATGACGACTTTGATCCTTTTGTTTCATTCTTTTATTCATTTTGTCTCATCAAATCTAGAATCCCAACAATCTTCCCCTATTTGATGATGACGAAATAAACAAAAGTCGTGTACGAACTTCCCCTTAAATAGAGAAGTTGAGATGTAATCATCACCCTGAATGAAACAAACTTCCAAGCTTCCTTTGTATCATGTCACCACATATAATAAGCTGCAAATTAATAAACCTGTAATCTTCTTCCCCTTTTTGTCTTCATCCAATAGGGGTCTTCTATAGATAAGTAACTTGTAAACACTTTCCCTCAAGTGGTGCATGTAGATGGTTAAACAATTAATCAATAAGCTTCCCCTGAAACCTATATGTTTACCATCTATTGAATCTCAAACTCTGTAGGCTCTATGTAGTAATCACTGATGAAGAAAACTGAGTATAACGAATTTGATGAAGAAGTTGAATTTTCCAAACTTGTGTCTTATATCTTGCATTATCCATATGACGTCGAACTTATAAATAAATCTGTGAAATATAAGTAGACCGCAACCTCTAGACAAAATCATCATCTTCTATGAGACACATACTAAATGATAGCAAATGTGAGCATTAAGAAACATAAGAAAAATCACACGCCTTTGCTAGATTTTGACAAGTCTTCGTCACACCATTGTAAGCACGAACAAGTTATCTAAAAAGTCATAGCCTGCAAAACTATACTTTAAGATATGATAAGATACGCACATGTGAAACCCAACTACAACATCAAATACGCAATATTCAATTGTCTTCGTAATCACCTCTTCAATAAATCCAAAACGAGCCATAAAATCAATAATAATAAAATAGTTCTGTCCGAGATCCAAATCCATCCAAAAACCAAGTACAGTTCGATAACGGACAAGCCTAGCAGTACAAACTGCTTCTCGGATACCATTAGCAGTACAAACTCTCTTCAAGCAGTACTAATTCTTCCTCCCATACCTTTTAGCAACACTTTTATTAACAAGAAAGTGTCATGAAAAGCCTTGAAGCCCAATAATCCTTATAAGCCCAACTGCTGCTCCTTTATAATCACAAACATAATCATCCTGCTGTTATCTTATTGCTGTTGCTTCATAATTATGAAAACGAGGGCTCAAACTAACATCATTATCATAACAATTAGGGTTTTCTAGCATTACTTTTTAGGCAAACAGTAGTAATCTTTTGCTGATCGTCAAAAACCCTAGAGCCTCTGATGTTTACTTGTATCGATACCTGCTGCTTCAAATTGACGTGCTTCTTCAAATCATGATTATGTATTTACCAAGGCAAATCATCCAGCACATAAAATAATGAAACCCCACAGTTTTAGCAGCAAGATTGACACGCCAAGCTGCTTCCATCATGATGTCGTATACACTCGAACAACTATTCAGCTTATAATGAATTAGGATTTAGTGAAACCCTAATATTATCGATTAAGAATCAGTAGATTCAGCGTGTACGTGATCTTTTGCATCATTGGTGTTATCTTGTAAAACCCTAAATAATTAGGGTTTCTTGGCTGTCACTATCTTCAAACACAATCGAATTGATCATCCTTAAAAGAATAGATCCTTATATCTAATGAATAAGGACACGAGTAAGTAATACCAGGATTGATCATACCATGATCCCCGTAACGTGAACCATTTACATGAAAGCTTAAACCATGGAATGAAGAAAAGAAAACATTATTTATGCATTAACTGAATTAGGACAAACTTCAAAACAGAAAATTCATACCTTCTTTTCTTCACAAATTCGATACATAAACCTTGTACAATCCTAGATATCAAGAGCAACCTGCTCTGATACCACATGTTGGATCGTTTTGCTCATCTAGGATAATAATAACAATGATTGAATATGCACAGCGGAATTATAAGAACACAATCAATGTTATCACAAGGTTTTCTTTATTGAACGATTTCCCTATTACCCCAACTATAATTTGGGGCTACACCAACTTACTATGGTGTACTATTCGACTCTCATCAGTCGACTATGCTATCTAACTATCTAGACTCTTATTGGGAGAGCTCTAGTTTTCTATGGATGGATATGTAAAACCTATGTCTATGATCTCTTTATATAGGGAGAGATCATGACTTACAAAGGAAGTAAATCAATAGATAAGGAAACTATTTAAAATACATTAAACCACATTAATATGTTTCCTAATCATTATCCTGTAGAATATTTGACCAAATCTTCATATTTCTCCACCAGCTTGTAGAGTTTCATAATGACGAGTTTGATCCTTTTGTTTCATTCTTTTATTCATTTTGTCTCATCAAATCTAGAATCCCAACAATCTTCCCCTATTTGATGATAACAAAATAAACAAAGTCGTGTACGAACTTCCTCTTAAATAGAGAAGTTAAGATGTAATCATCTATCTGAATGAAATAAACTTCCAAGCTTCCTTTGTATCATGTCACCACATATAATAAGCTGCAAATCAATAAACCTGTAATCTTTGGTATCAGAGCACTAAGATACTTAATAGTCAGATGAGTACTCATGATAAAAATAGATTAGGGTTTGGCACACAAATGGATGATTTGAGTAATAAATCTAAAACTGATAGTGAGAACAGTTTGACTGTTTTTGAGGTAATAGTGATGAAGAGAGCACACTAGCAATATAGGTTCACTAAAGCAAATAAGTATCATGACGTTCCCCCTCCAATTACAGGGAACCCACTAACCCCAAAAGCTGATATATCATTTGCAGGACTAGATGAGTATGCTTTTAGAAATAAAATTATAGAGTCTAAGATAACTGAAACTAACAAGACTGTAGGTAACACAAATGAAGCAACTATAGTAAAACCTAAGTCTGTCAATGAAACAGTTGTGTCTAAGTCAAAGATTAATAGGAATGAAGTCATCATTGAGGATTGGACCTCAGATGATGAGGATGATGTGTGTGCTGTCAAAACTGTTAGTTCTGTTAAGCCTAATGTGACTCAAGCTGTTAGGAGTCAAGCTGATAAAAGTGGTCAAACTTCACAAAAACAAGGGATTGATTTTAAGAAAGTACATAAAATAAAAGCTTGTTTTGTTTGTAAAAGCACTGACCATTTGATAAAAGACTGTGATTTCTATAAGAGTCCTGAACCTAGGGTTAAGAATGTGGTCAATACTAGGGAGAGGGTAGTCAAACTAGTATGGGATTATGGCAAAAGGGTAAATCACCAAAACTTTTCAAAAAATTTGAAATACCCTCATGCAAAAAGGACCTTTAACCCATCAGCAATACTAACCAGAGCAGGTTTAGTTAATACTAATAGATCAAATATTAGTACTGCTAGGTCTATTAGTACTGTTAGGCTTGTTAGGCCTGTTTATACTATTAGGCCTGTTAGTACTACTAGGCCATTAGCCTCAAAAATAGCATAATCTAATAGTGTTATTAGACCATATCACCTAAGATTGGATATTGTAAGACCAAAAGCCTCAAACTCACCAATTAAGAGGTCTTACTTCACCCAACCAGTTTATAGACCCAAAGACTTAAAACCTGATGTGAAAACTTTTAGGGTTAATAACATGACTACTGTTGGGACAAGGGTAGTAGTTAGTAATGGTAAGGTGGAGAATGTCCTTAAGAAGGCTAAATGGGTATGGAGGCCAAAGATGAATTACCAGGATTATGTGTATAAATATATTGGCTCTTACATGCTTAAGAAGTTTGAGTATGTAGACCCAAAAGGGATTTCCAAGTCATTATTAACTTGGATCCCTAAGAGATACTAATTCTCTTAGCTTTTGTGCAGGGCAATCCAGAGATCTTGTTACATGATCATGCAGTGGTGGATAGTGGTTGCTCTAGCCATATGACTGGCAACAAAGCTTATTTTTCAAACTATGAAGATTTCAATAGAGGCTTTGTGGCTTTTGGAAGTGATCCCAAAGGAGGAAAAATAACGGGTAAAGGTAAAATCAAAACTGCTAATTTAGACTTTGATGATGTTTATTTTGTAGATGAACTTAAGTTTTACCTTTTCTCTGTCTCACAAATGCGTGACAAGAAAAATAGTGTCCTTTTTACTGAGTCTGAATGCCTTATCTTGTCTCCTAGCTTTAAGCTTCTTGATGAAAGTCAAGTTGTACTTAGAGCTCCTAGAAAGGATGATGCGTACAACTTGGATTTAAAGAACATTGTCCCTTCTGGAGGTATAACTTGTTTATATGCAAATGCAACAGCAGATGAGTCTAAATTATGGCACAGGAGATTAGGTCATGTAAATTTCAAAAATATAAATAAACTTGTTAAAGGTCACCTAGTTAGAGGTTTACCTTTAAAAGTTCTTGTGAATGACCACACTTGTGTTGCCTGCAAGAAGGGTAAGCAACACAAGGCCTCCTGTAAGGCCAATTTAGAAATAATCATCAGAAAGCCCTTAGAATTACTTCATATGGACTTATTTGGACCTGTCTCTGTAGAAAGCATTAACAAGAAAAGGTACTGCTTGGTTATGATTGATGATTTTAGCAGATTTAGTTAGGTATTTTTCTTAGCTACCAAGGATGAAACATCTAAAATCCTTTGTAATCTTATCATAGGCTTAGAAAACCAATTGAGTCATAATGTTAAAATCATTAGATGTGATAATAGGACAGAGTTTAAGAACCATGCTATGAATGAATTCTGTGCTAAGAAAGGAATCAAAAGGGAGTTTAGTATAACTAGAACTCCACAGCAGAATGGTGTTGCAGAAAGGAAAAATAAGACCCTAATTGAGGCAGCAAGAACTATGTTAGCAGACTCACTTTTACCTATCCCATTTTGGGCAGAGGCAGTTAATACTGCTTGCTATGTACTGAATAGGGTATTAGTGACCAAACCTCAAAATAAGACACCTTATGAACTATTAATAGGTAAATCACCTAGTATTAGTTTTATGAGACCTTTTGGGTGCCCCTTGACTATTTTGAACACCTTAGATTCCTTGGGCAAATTTGATGGGAAATCTGATGAAGGTTATTTGCTTGGATACTCTACCTCTAGTAAAGCCTTTAGAGTATACAACAAAAGGACCAAAAGGGTAGAAGAGAATCTGCACATTAATTTTCTTGAAGATCAACCAAATGTGGCAGGAACTGGTCCTAATTGGATGTTTGATCTTGATTTTCTCACCAATTCAATGAATTATATTCCTGTTAGTGTAGAAAATCAGGTTAATGTGGATGCAGGTACACAAGATTCTTATGTTGCAGGTTCATCAGGAAAAGATAAAGGACCTACTCAGGAATACATACTGCTTCCACTACAACCTCATAGGACAAGGATTCCAGTAAAGGATGTTGTTCAGGATGCACAAGAAAAACCTTCTGAAAATGCTTCTTCAGACAAGGATGTCCAAGATTCAGAGGATGTTGCTGATAAGGAAGAACAACATCAGATGCAAGAAAATGAAAAAGATTTGCAAGATGAACTTGAGATGATGATTACTCAGGAATTGGCTGCTAAAGCTATGGATGATGTTTCAAGACAAGCCTTTGAAGAAGAAAAGAGGAGAATTGCATCTCAAAAGAAGGCAGCTCAAGCTACCAGTACTAACCAACTTAGTACTGATAGGCCATTTGTTAGTACTGATAGGTCTAACACACCAAATGTTAGTGCTGCTAGTACTCCTACAGGTGCAAATGCTAGAGAATCATCAATTGTCTATCTTTAAGGTAAAATACCTATTGATGCATCTACTCTCCCTAATGCTGATTTACCCATTGATCCAAATATGCCTGACTTGGAAGATGCTTTTGATACTCTCCCAAATGATAGAATATTCAATGGAGCTTATGATGATGATGAAGATGTGGGTGCAGTGGCTGATTTCAACAACATGGATAACACCATTGATGTCAGTCCTATTCCCACACTCAGAATTCATAAGGATCATTCAAAAGGACAAATTCTAGGAGATCCTACATCAGTAGTTCAAACAAGAGGGAAGATCTAAAAGGCTTCTTCAGCACAACAAGCCTTGGTAAGTTACATTTACAAACATAATAGAACAAATCACAAGGATCATCAGAACTATTTGTTTGCAAGTTTTCTCTCTCAAGAAGAACCCAAGACTATATCACAAGCCTTACAAGATGAAAGTTGGGTTGAAGCAATGCAAGAGGAATTGCTTCAGTTTAAACTACAGAAGGTTTGGGTACTTGTTGATTTGCTATATGGGAAAAAGGTAACTGGCACAAAGTGGGTCTTTAGGAATAAGAGGGATGAGATAAGTATTGTTGTGAAAAACAAAGCACGGCTTGTAACACAAGGGTTTAGACAGGAGGAAGGTATAGATTATAATGAGGTTTTTGCACTTATTGCTAGAATTGAGGCAATTAGGATATTTTTAGCCTTTACATCATACATGGGATTTACTGTAACACCCCCAAATTGGGTCGCAGCGGAATATGGGTCCGGGGCGTGTTACTTTATGGATCAACAACACAAGAGATATATAGAACGACCAAAAAGTCGTTTGAAAACGATACATTGGATTTATCAAAGTCATTGTTTTTTTTTTTCATAAGCCGTAGTGAAACTTGTTCATTAATCACATACAAAAGATTTCAGCAATAACAGATAACAAAATGATAATGCGAAAAATCTTTATGCACGACATCCATAATCAAAACACCAATGTATCCATCGCACCTTGTGCTTATTGATCCCTGAAAAACATTGCTTTAAACGTCCAACAATATGTTGTGAATTCATAGGTTTTGTAATCATATATTGTAGACACAAGATTTCCCCAAGTGTATGATAATGCAACAGATGCAGATATCATATAAATGTAATTACGTTGCTCTAAGCTCATGACACTGAAGCTTGACGTGTATGAATACCAAATTAATGGCCTACATTGCCCGTGGTGATGTTCTAACCCGCAACATCCTATATTCGACATGGTATACGTTCGTTTGTCTAGTGATAGCTAATCACCCGAACGGGGTTGTCAAACCCAATAGATCTATTAATAACATTCGCGCTCACAATTAACAGTTCATGATAATGGGCTCAGATATGGGTTATCGCTACTTAGGCAACACGTTAATATAAATGTGAAACTTAACCACTTGTGTCCAATTGTAAAGCATTGCATGTTTTTCACCCCAAAAACTTTGTAAAAACAAAACATGTAAAACGTGGGGCTATGAACTCACCTTGAGTGAGTAATGCTAAGTGTATCACAAATAACGTGCCACGTGAATTGATCAACTGCAACCTAATTAAATTAAGGTCGTGTAAGTACTGAGTACTTAGTCTAACAACATTGAATATAATCTAAGAGTTGTTACATTGTACTATCGTTCGGGCTATCATAATTAAAGAGGTCATGACATGACGTTCGAGGAGTTAGGACACTTTAAATCGTAAATCCAACAACTCGTCGAAACGCCATCCGAAGAGGCCTCATTATGAAACTCCCTAGTAATATAGTACATTGATAACCACATAATATTCTATATAGCTCAATCACCAACTAATGGTTTTGGTAAAATTGTGTTTAATAAGTTAAAACGTTTATAATTACCGTTTAGTAAAACTGGCGTAACTTTCGCGTTTTTAAACCGATTCTTCGCGTTTCTTATGTCCATTTTTCGTATATTCGACGGGTTATCGATATTTGACATTTTCATAAATTTTCTCAACTGATGAACAGTAACTTTTACTGTTCATGACAGACATGAGTTTCGTATAAATCGTATTCGTCGTCGTAAAACCCGTAAATGCCGTATTTTATTCGTTATAGCTCCGTTTTTGATGATTCTTTCGAGGACGTTCTCGTATTTGAAAGTTCTATATTTTTATGAGGTTTACAAAAATATAACTTTCTGTCATGAATAGTAACTTTTATAAAAATAGTTTTATAAAAGTATTAATTGTCGTAAACTCGCGAAATTCATAACTCGTTCGTTATTAATTGAAATTACGATTCTTATCCTTTTGGAATCCTAAAAAAAGTGTTTATTTATTAAAAATATAACACTTGCTGTTTAACGTTTTTATAAAAATGTTTTATAAAAAATTATTTCCGACTCCGTTTATTAACGTATAAACTCGTTTTCTAACGTAACTCTTTCGTTAATTAAATCGCTTTAACAAGTTTCTTAACTTTTTCGAATCGTCGTGAACTGTATTATCTTATAAAACTATACAATGGACATGTTAAATGTCGAATTATTGGACAGAATGTATGCTAGTTGTAAGTCCAAAATTTAGTCTTGTTTTCATTATTTACACTTGGTATTTCCCACAATTTTTACAACTTGTATATATGTATTATATCATATATAATTATGTTCATAGTCATTAGTTGTCCTTTTTGTTCCAAATATAACAAATCTTTATTTACATAATAACCCAAACTTTTCAATATTAGTTCATAATATCTCTAGTTTTCTATATGTAGTTAATTCACAAAACCATGTTATACAAGTGTTCTCTTCTTTATATCTTATTTTTAACAACCATACAACATTAACATATGTCCATAATTATCCTTAATTTGATATTAAGTGTTTCTTTAATTAAAAATATTATGAAAACCATAAAAACCTAATTATCCCATAATCAATCTTTGTTTAACCCAAGCGTGTCACTTCTTGTGAGTCTATTTTAACATGATGTCATTAACATCATAAGATATAATAAAGTGTACATTATGATGACAACCAATAAAAACTCCATTTTACATGATTAAAACCCTAAATGGTGATATAAGCTAAATAGAATAACAATATGCATAAAAACTTATAAAATGAAGGCATAAAGGTTTAAAGTGGACCTTATGATGAATGATGATGATGATAATTAAGTGATAAACCCTTGTTTAATCACAAAACCAAAGCTTGCACAAAGAAACCCTAGCTTTTCTTAATAGAAACCCTAGCTTTCTTTCACTTGATTAATGCTTGAATATGGTTAGCCAATGCTTGCAAATGCCTTAGTACATCTTAGGATATGTGTATATAGAAGTGTAAGGATTGTAGAAAATTTTGTATGGATTTGTGTGGGTGGTGTATTTGTGCCGTAGCCAAAGAAGGAAGAAAAGAGAGATTTTGGTTGATTTTTACTAAGTGTTAAGTGATATATGTGTTAGTTGCTAGTATATAAAAGGTTTACTTGGTCAAGGAGACATAAGGGTGTCCTAGGGATGGCCTTAGTCATGGTCTTGGGTCAAAGCATGGTAGGGATGGTGCCATGAAGAGGTATGGTGTGTCATAAGGTGGTATGGCATAAACTTGACCAATGTGTAAGACTTATCACAATTTTCATGTATATATTTATACATGTGCAAGTAATTTCGGCAAAACAAAGAGGTATATGATATATTTATGTAATTTTTATGTATTGGGTATAAAAGTGGGTATTTGTTGAAGCGTAGGAAAGTTTTTGTGGTTCCGGGAGTGCCTAAACGCAATTTATCGCGAAACGTATACACTTTACGTATCCGATAAAAATAAAATGAATAAAGTTATTAATTATTCTTAAAATAATTAAATAACCCTTGCTTGATGTAAACATTTAATTGTTTGATGCCCGTTTACATTGAACGCTAATTTTTAGCTTACGCGATTTAAACTTAATTCATGAAATTACAAGCAAACGCGTACAATACTAAAAATGAATAGTACATTTATTGACGTCGTCAAAGACTTGAAAACACAGGGTGTTATATTTACTGTCTACCAAATAGATGTTAAAAGTGCATTTCTCTATGGTACTATTGAAGAAGAGGTGTATGTTCATCAACCTCCAGGCATTGTTGATCCTGCTCATCCAAACAAAGTCTATAAAGTGATCAAAGCTCTTTATGGTCTACATCAAGCTCCTAGAGCTTGGTATGAGACACTTTCTTCTTTTCTGATGGAAAATGGTTTCAGAAGAGGTACCATAGACAAAATATTGTTTATCAAGAAGAAAAAGAGTGACATTATGTTAGTCCAAGTGTATGTGGATGACATTATTTTTGGTTCTTAATAGTCAAGGCGTTCACGTGGATCTCGCCAAGATTGAATCCATAAAAGATTAGGCATCTCCCAAGACTCCGACGGAGATATGGATAATTTTTAGGTCTTCTTTCGCAGTTTTATGGAGATTCATCGATTAGGATTTTTCAAAAATTGCTAAGCCAATGACCAAGCTCACCCAGAAGAAAGTCGCCTTTGAATAGGGTGATAAGCAAGAAGCAGCTTTTCAAACACTGAAGAATAAGTTATGTAGCACGTACCCATTAGCTGCTCCCCTTAAGGAGCAAGAACTAACATTATTTAATGGCGAATGCGTCAATAAAGTATTGGGTGTTCCCGGTATTGATGCAAAACGAAAGTGTGATTGCTTATGCATCAGACAGTGAAGATTCATGAGTTAAATTATATACATGATTTGGAACTTGGTTCAATGGTGTTTGCTCTAAAGATTTGGAGGCACTACTTGTATGGAACCAAGTGTATGGTGTTCATAGATCATAAGAGTCTACAACACATACTGACAAAGGAGATAAATATGAGGCATCGGTCGTGGTTGAGATGCTTAGTGATTACGACTGCGAAATTCGTTATCACCCGGGGAAGGCAAACGTAGTAGCCGATGCCTTAATCCGTAAAGAACGGATTAAGCCATTACGGATTCGAGCCTTAGTCATGACTATTTGTTTGAATCTCCCTAAACAAATTTTGGAAGCTCAAATAGAAGCACAGAAACCAGGGAATATCAAAAATGAAGACGTAGGCGGTATGATCAGGAAGGATATACCCAAGGAAAAAAAAATAAAAAAAAAAAAAAAAATATAAAAAAAAAAAAATAAAAAAAAAAACAAGTTAGAACCCCGTACGACTAAACTCTATTGCTTAAATGGCAGGATTTGGTTGCCGATGTTATAGTGATTTTAAGGACGGTGATCAATACACGTAGTCCCATAAATCAAAATACTCTATCCATGCCGGGTTTGACAAAATTTGTATCAAGACATGAAAAAGCTATATTGGTGGCCCAATATGAAGGCAAACATCGCCACCTATGTTAGCAAATGTATTACGTGTGCTAGGGTCAAGACTGAACACCAAAGACCATCGGGATTGTTGGTACAACCCGAGATACCTCAATGGAAGTGGGATAATATCACTATGGATTTTGTCACAAAGCTTCCTAAATTGTCGCAAGGTTATGACGCCATTTGGGTGATCGTTGGCCAACTTACTAAGCCTGCAATCTTTACGCCAATGAGGAAAACCGATTTCCATGGAGAAATTGGCAAGAATGTACCTAAAGGAGGTAGTCACGAGGCATGGAATACCTGTCTCAATCATCTGTGGTCGTGACCTTAAGTTCGCATCAAATTTCTGGAGATCACTTCAGAAGGCTTTGGGTACTAGCTTGGATATGAGTATTATGTACCATCCACATCTGTCATATTTAAGTTTAGAATGAAGACTTTGAAGTATTTTTAAATAAAAGTAGATTCAATTATCTTCGAAATGGCGGGTGGCACGACTACTACGGACTTACAGTTAATTTTATATGATTTTTTGAAGTTTGCCAAATTCTGCTGAAACAGACAGACGGCCCCCATAAAGGTGACGGCCCCTAGATATATTTGGGGGCCTCCCGGACATTTATGAGACCGCCACCAGTGACCCCAAAACATGTTTTTTGTTTAAAGTTATTTTGTAACTTAACTGTAGAACATAAGACTTTAAAAAGTTGTTCCAGCACATAAATTTCGTGTTTTAGACATCATTTCTACTCTTACGACTTAGACAAACATAGGTTGACGCTTTCAAGTTCTTTTGAGAAAACTTTCCTTCAAGCTAGTATACGAAGTATATTTAATAACAAAACTAGTACGAATCAAACAACAAAACACTTTTCATATGTAATCCCTCTTCATGGGTAATTTGATACATGGATCGTACTCTATTTTAAAAACCATTTGTCTTGAAAACTAGAGCGACGTGGCTCTGATACCAATTCTGAAAACCATAGAGGGGGGTGAATGCGTTTCCATTATAAAACTTTAGATTAGTCAATACAAAAATTACATCACTCTCTACTGACGGTCCCATAAATATAAGGGGGGCACCTAGTACATAAGGGGACCGCCCGATTTATAGGACCGCCTCCAGAAGAGGTTTTTTGGACTAGATCTTTTGTATCAAATCACCAATTAAGTTTGACGCAATATGAGAAGTGTCGATAATAGATTTACAATAATTAGTGCATCTTCTATCAATATTTCCACACTCACAATGTTTACTACAAAGAGCTACACAACCATGGCTAACACAACATACACAACACTTGTAACATTTCTCATTTTCAGGTCATTTACGTCTTCATTTATCCCATTATTTATTTTTAGAGTTTTACGCGTTCGTTTTTAATTATTATCGTATAGTTAAATCGCGTAAACTAAAAAAAATCATCATTCAACGTAAACGGACACCAAACAAATAAAAGTTTACATAAAGAAAGTGTTATATGATTATTAAGAGTGTAATTTATAACTTTTCATAATTTATTTTTATAGGTTACGTAAAACGCTTACGTTTCGCAATAAATTACATTCGGGCATACCCGGAAGCACCTATACCTATATATACTCAAACAAATACCCACTTTTATACCCAATACATAAAACTTAACTCATTTCCTACTCTTAAACCATATATGGCCGGATCCTATTAGTATATATACAAATAATAAACTAAAATCCCACTACTACCTACCCATTTAATGTTTAACTACCAAGTCTTACCATCCAATGGCTAACAAAGCACACTTTGTCCTTTCCTTTCATCCTAGCCATTCACTCCTCCTAGGGAGGAGGAGAGCACCTTACAAGGTGTACCAATACCACCTTAACACCATGGTTTGGCTAGATACTTCCCATACATAAAGAAGGATAATGCAAGACTTCCTCACACATAAAACTAGCCAAATAAATCAAAGCATATCTACTCCTCTATAAACTCACGACTGAAGTAAGGCTTTTAGGGTGTTCATACATTTTATTTTTCAAATATACAAAGCTCATTAGTTAAAATATTTAAGGCATTGCAAAGTGGTTTGGAAGATTGGGTTTTATTTACAAGGGTTTGATTCAAGACAATTGATTAGGGTCTTGATATTGGGTCTAAGCTTAAGTTTAAGCTTGTTTTCTTGATCCTACATCACTCCTATAAGGTTCATTTAAACCCTAAACAATTCATTATTCATTTACATATGTTTTCATGCTTGTTATATATGTCAAACACCACCTAGGTTTATTTTAATGATTTATGGAATATTACATATATAAATAAGGTTCGAATTTATAATGTACATTGGTGAAATAATACTTAAAATAGAAGTACACACCTTACATGAATGTTATTTAAATTATAAGTGTAGTTTATAAATTAAATTATTTTGAATTTTTTTTTAGAAATTTATGTATAAAAGATCACGAGGACTTGACACTCTATTGGACAATCACTATGGACTAAGTAGAGGACCTAACATATGTAAGAATCATGGTAGAAAGTATGGTAAAATACTAGTACAAGATTTCTTAAGAAATGGAATTATAAAACCTAATTTATGAAACATAATCATACCAACTGTTTTAATACCTACTGTTGTAATTCGAAAAACAAAGTATATATTATATATTTTATAAAATTAGTACACATTACAAGGATCGTAAGCAAATAAGGAACTTGAAAAACCGAGCTATAACGAAAAAGATATGACATTTTTAAGTTTACAATAATTAAATGTGTAAAAGTATTTTATAAAAGTTATTTATAAAATATTCTGTTTCAGATCTGATAACTTAAGGGAGATATTTTATAAAGATATTACTTTTCATGGGATTTCAAAACTATAAGGTACATCAAAAACGGATTTAAAATGAAGGAGATACGCTATTTACAAGTTTACGATAAAAAGTATTTTTATAAAAGTAATTTTATAAAAACATGCTACTGTTCATAACAGTGGGCTGTTGGGAAATAATTTTCTTAGATAGAGCTTTTAATTACGAAGACGTGGACATAAGAATCACTAAAAACCGAATTAAAACGAATGAGATACAATTAATATACGATTTCAATAATTAAAATTTATAAAAAGTATTTTTATAAATTTACACTTACTGCTACTGTTCATAACAGTAAAAATGAATATAATAAATGTAATGATTGATTAGATTTTTCAAATACGATTCCATACATATAAAGAACGTTAAAAACGGGATTAAAACGAGAAAGATACGACGTTTTTACTAAAAGTGATATTTATAAACGTTTTTAACTTTATAAATATTATTTTCTCAAACAATTAAATTATTTATATAATAAAATTATATAAATAATACATCAAGTGTTTTTGGCAAATAACAAATTGTTGGACAAGTATATCATCTTTACAATTACAAATACATGGACATTTATTTTACAAGTACAAATTAAATTGTTTAATTTTATAAATTAAACAAACACTTTTAGGTGGTGATGTAACTATATAGAATTATATGTGGTATTAGTTATTCAAAGTACATGGTACTTATACGACCTATATTTAATTAGGTTGCATTCGGTCATATCCGTGACGTTTTCATTCACTTGATTCATATACTTCAGTTTATTCACTAAGGTGAGTTTATAGCCCCATGTTTTACTTGTTTTACATATATTTTTGGGGTGAGAACATGCTTGTTTACAAATTCATTTACATGGTTGTTTCAAACTCATTACATGTTCATTTACAACTCGTTTACAAATTGATTTACATACTCATTTACATATCTCACGATGAGATACAATACTTGATTTCATTTTGGACGCAAGTGGACATTTTAAACTTGATTACGTGTTTGCCTAAGTAGCGATAACCCACTGAGCCCACTATCATGAACTGTCAATTACTGGATTGTAAGCGCGAATGTTATAAATAGATCTATTTGAGATTGACATCCTCATTCGGGTGAGTAGCTCTCACTGGTGTCACGGAGTGAACCAACGGATGTATACCATGTCGGATTTGGGTTGTTTCGGGTTGAACATCATCACGGGCAATATGGCAATGTTTATATTGCGTTCATACATGTCGAGCTTCAGTGTCATGAGCTTAGGGAAACGTAATTACATTTTTTGATAGGTGCACATGTTGCATAATCACGGGGTAATCTTGCGGTTCTGATTTATACATAAACAAACCTATGAATTTACCAACTTTATGTTGACGTTTTAAAGCATGTTTTTCTCAGGTCAATGAGGTACAAGAGCAAAGAGATACATTGGTGGTCAATCATTTTGGAGTCATTGCATAAAGATTTAGAGGCATTACATTTTAGAAATATTTGTCGTGATCTAAAATCTTTACGTTATCAAGTATGAACAAGTTAAGCCGTTGAGCTTTTGTAACAACATTTATTAAATCTAATGTATCATTTTTAAACGACTCATTTAGAGGTCGTTCTCTCATGTCTTGTGCAATGGTATTATGAAGTAATGCTCCCGGAACATCATTTTCGTTGCGACCCATTTTGGGGGTGTTACAGGGGCCGCACGTAGAGTAAGCTCCTCTTTTTGTCTTTTATTGGAGAAGGTGTTATCTGTTTTGGAACCTTCCATTTTGAGGGGAAAATCTGATTTCAAATTTAATGTTTTAATAAAATATTTCTTTTATGAATAAATATTTTGTGTATATATTTTTGTAAATACAATTTTGTAGAAATGTAAGGTTTAAAAAAAATAATTTCTTGATCACTAATCATGTTTAATGATTTGTTTATCCATACCTTAAGTGATTAATCTTAGAAATAGAATTTTACGATTAGTAATTTATAAACGTTTAATTTTATCGTAAACGTTTTTACATTTTGTTATTATCAAAACATCGAGAGGTCGAAAAATATAAATAACGTTTTTAGACATTATTTGTATTAACAATCTCCCCCTTTTTGATGATGACAAAATATAAACTCATTTAGTATAAAAATAGAAGTTTATAAATTACTAATGAGTTTAAATCCATTTCTCCCCCTTTTTGTCGAATCCAAAAAGGTTGATCGTCGAATTGTAGTAGAGAGAAAGAAATCGACGATTGAAGACTCCCCCTTGATGTAAGCTCCCCCTTGTTTGGGGCACCAAGGGATCGATCTTACGATAATTTGTTTGCTACAAAACAAAGTTAGAAGTACAAGTGCAAACCAACATAGCACGACAAATATCTCAAGAGTATAATCCATACTTTAGAAACTCATAAATAAAGTGCATTCAAATTTCTAAAAAGATCATATATAGCCATATAGGACAATATATAATGATACAACACAAGATAATCATAACCTAACATAACATAATTAGAGCATCTAATAAAAATAAGCTAGTAGATGATTCATGGCTTCATGAGATGTGATACCCAAAAGGTAATGAACATTTATTTGAGAAAATTAGTCATGTGGGGGTGATTAATTGAAGAGTGAAAATGATGAAGATGGTGAATCATTGTGGTGATGGACTCGTGATTGGGGTATGAGACAGGTGACAAGGAATTGAATGAAATTAATTTCATTTCTTAATGAGTGGAAGTGGTTGGTGGTGTACCTACAACAATGACAAAAGCTAGCATGACACTCTACTTGAGCATTATTAGGAGGTTGAACCAATGAGTGTGGTGAAGAGGGTGGTGTAGGAGTTTGAGAATCGATGAGTGTGGAGATGGTGTGGAGTTGATTAATAATTCGATCTCTTTGTGGGTAGTCCATAGGTGGTGAGATAGAGTGAGGAGTGTTTCTTGGAGGTGGTGAGTAGGTGATGATTTTGGAAGAGATGTCTTACGCTTCTATACTTGACGAACCGACATTCTTGGTTTTCTAGAAAAGTTTGGGTGATGATTTGATCAAGACATTTGGGTGGAAGAAGAAGAAAATATGAAGAAGATGGTGATGATGAAGAAGATTGATGATTTAAATAATGAGAAACGAATACACCCGAATAACGCTGCCAATAACGACAACTATGGCACTAAGGTAGGGTGTGCAATGGAACCAAGGGTCGGTCATGGGGTTCCACGGTTATGGCGTAGTGTTAAGTTTTGTAAGAAACCTCAAGTTTTTCTAAATGCACTCGGTCCAAAAAGATTAACATTGTATTCTTCTTTAGTTTTCCCGAATGCACATGCTTAATTTGTATTCTGCTTTCATCCCTCTTTCATCCCTAAGATGTGAGATGACATTTAGTGTTATCCACTGGCATTGAATACGACACAAGAAATGTGAAATCAAATCTTTCAAGAAGTTTCAATGGATTAAAATAGAGCTCAATTTTACCACGCAAGGGAAACAAAGTCACCTCATTGGTTAATTGAAAATCAAGATTGAAACAATTTAGTCAAACTAACTTAAATTTCATCCAACAAAGAAATATGTGTAAAAACGCATATGTCTATCTCTTATAATAAGAGAAGATAAAAATTGGACAAACCAAAATTTTCATTGACTAATAAGAGAGCTTACTCGCAAAATCAAGCTCTCATGTTGGCTAAAAGTCGAAATTGAATTTGTTTCGTCAAATTTTTAGAAATTTTTGGTGAGAGAAAATTCAAAAATAACATTTCCCTATTGAATTTTTTTTTAATTTCATACTTAAATATAAATAAATGTTATATCCTATGATTATATTAATAAATTACTGATAAACCATAAATTTTAAAAGAGGCTGAAATCTTAATAAAAGTTTTATGATTTAATTGTAAAATCTTCAATATCTAGAATTTCTAAAAATATTTATATGTTTAACAAAAACCCTATATACTTTTAACTTTTTTTTATAAACAACAACAACAACAAGTACAACTTACTAATTATTATCATTGATACAAAAAAAAAGTTTTAATTAGATAGATGACTGAGTTAACAACACCATCAACGTGCGCTTACATGTTTTGAGTATATGCACAAATGAAATAATCTACCTCCGTCCTAAAATTATAGTCCAGTTTGATTTTTCAGAGTCAAACTGGTTCAATTTTGACTTTAATTATCTTTTTTTTGTGTTATATAATAATTAATAAAAATTATTCCAATGAAAAATATACTTAAAACCCATTTTTTTAATTCAAACATATAATTTATAAAAAATCTTATATAACATATAACAAAAAAAGGTAAGGTTCAAAGTTAAACCCATTTGACCACTAAAAAAGTCATACTGGACTTATATTAATAGAGGGACGGATGGGAGAACATATATAAAAATTAATATTCAATAAATTTGGACTATGTTAAAATATCAAATTAAATTGCTTAAACAATAAGATTATTAAACAAAAGTGAACATATTTCAAGTCCGAGCAAATATAGTTTTTTTTTTAACAGCAAATTGAAATTAATAAAAAAGAGCAATTAAAGAAGCTAAGAAAATAACAAGGATGATTGAGTTATAACATTTCATCCAATGAAATTACAATCAATATTTGTTTTTGACGTCTATTGGAACACAAGTAAAATAGTACGAACAATATCATCAAAAGAAGCTCATACGCTGAGAAAGATCCAAAAAAGCACTGTTCGGAATTTCCAAATCATCCACCACATAACATAAAAGACCCCTTCTAGCATTTCCTTTTGAGCTTTAGAAATAGTCATTGTCCGAACCTAATCCACGTTTAATAACACGTGTGACTGGTTAAAAACTAAAATACGGGTAACGATAAATAATTCACTTGTAATGCCAAAAAATCTGTAAACAAACGAGATTATAAGTATTAAAATGAAAACATGAATTAATGATTTATAAATATACAACAAACTAAATTAGTTCATATATAATTATTAATTGTACTTATAGTCTGAACCCTGTATGTATAATATCATAGTTAAAATATCAAACACTTGTTAAATCTTATATGCCCGTATTTTTAACTAGAATTTTAAAATAAGTTCGATTTAACTTCTACTTATTAATAAACTAAGAAGTATTTTTAACTCTTTCTCTATTAATGTCAAATTCCTGTTGATGATTGATCAAAACTTTTTTCTTTTCTACAATCTCCTCATGCAACCTATCTAAACCAAAATATGCATCTTTAACACAGCGAATATGCGTTTTTTTTATTTTCAATATACAAATGTACGAATAATCAACCACTCAAAGGTAGCCTAGTGTTAAAGGGAGTTGTGACTATTAGTTAAAATGTGTAAAGTCTCAAGTTCAATTCCTGATAGGTGCAAACAACCTTAAAGTGGTCACGCCGACCTCTTGAAAATGGAGGGTTTTACCTGGTTTGAGTATATGTGGCGGTGGGTTCAAATTCCGTAAATTAATCGACCATATGGTCGGAAACCATGATTACCCAAATGTACTAATAACCGTGATATCCTATATGCATAAGCTAAGCTAGTTTAAAAGGCTATACCTTCTTTACATGAGTCGAACAAGGACACTCACATAAACGTGACACCTATAAAATTGGTTACGCATATGAAATCTCATATCTGTAAACTGTAGTAACTCAAAAATCACATGGTGTTGATGTAAAAAATTAAAAAATTTGTTAAAATAGATTTTTTATTTAGTTATTATAAAATGAGTATAGTTGTTGTCACGGTATGAGTGCTAGAAAGAGGAAGCCGTTCGTCTCGTGTCGTTCTCAAAAAGTTGCTGCAACGTCACAAAATGGAGAACTGCACCAGAAATTTGAACTGCCACCACATTTGTTGGGGCATCCGTTGGCATCACATTTCTAGTGCCGTTCTCCAATTTTTTTTTAATTTACTTAATTAAAAAAAATACCCAATATAATTAAAAACAATACATTAAATTAAAAACATTACATTAAATTAAAAAAAACATTACATAGAAATAAAAAAACAAGAAACAAAAGACATAAATTAAAAACGCTACATAAAGTAAACGGCGTCGACTAGTTTGATGGTGGTTGATATGCCGCTCGGATTCGTGCCTTTTGGGCGTTAATGATAACGGCGTCGGCCGGATCCATCCCGCGTGTGTCGATTTGTAGCACTCTCATCTCCTCCGCAATCCTTTGAGCATGGATTAACTGCCTTCGCTCTTCGCTCTCTTGCTCGATCACTTGCATTTTTGCTTTGCGGTCTAACTCGTATTGTTCTTTCATGAATTCTTGATACATCATCGGGTTAGAACCGGAGCTAGCGGTCGAGTTAGAACCAGAACGTTGACTTTTAGCAATTCGTTGTAACCCGGGTGGCCGAGGCAAAGCATCATCTCCAAAATGCTCAGGTTCATCGTCGGTAACACGAAAACGATTTCTTCTTGCGTTTGTCGATTCGGGGTTTGTCCACTTGTGCTTGTCTTTCAAAAAAACCCAAGCACTCTTGTGCTTAAACTCAGTACCCCACGTGAGTTTTGTACAAAATTTCCACCCTCGTTATCCAATCTTCATCGTTTTCCCCACTATGTGCAAGCGTTTCCGACACCAATTGATTAAACTTTTGAACGCTTGCATTCATTGGAGTCCACTTTCCCGTCAACATGTTCTTGGTACGCTCAATAAAACCGCGTCTCTTGGCTTCGGTATTGTACACGTCGAGTATTTTATACCAAAAGGTATCTTTTTGTTGATCACAACCAATTTTTGGATCCTCAGAAATTTGAATGAAACTTTCCGCCAAAAGCAACTCCTCGTCTTGGGTCCACACGTTTCGAGCTCGTTTCTTGATTTCGACTTGTGATTCGGTCTCTTTGGTTTTTTTGGCCTTCGCCTTCAAACGTGCGCCACGACTCGTCTTCTTCGACGTCGGGGTCGGGATCGGCTCCTCTTCGTTCTCGTCTTCGGTTTCATCGATTAAGTTAAACGATTGGTGGTCGGATTGTGGTTGGGAAGCGGTGGATTGGTTTGGTTGTTGTTGTTGTTGAGAAAATTTGTAAACCCATCTTTGTTGCATTTTTCATTGATTAAATAACGACAAATTCGTCTAGATTAACCAATGTTGTTTGGAAAAACTGGATAAAAAATTATATGGAGGTTGAGAGTAAAAAAGAGGAGCCGGATTGTTGGTCCGTGATTCCAAAAAGACCCCGAAATTTGGTTGTTGTGTTGATTAGCATACCCGTGATCACAATTATTTTGTGTTTGGATTCATTTTTGGAGAGAAAAATAAGAGTAGTAGAAAAGTGTGAGTTATGAAATATATTTGAAGAGTTGTGAAATATAAATAGAAGGTATTTATCGATTGTTTAAGGGGTAAAAATGAGATTTTTTGGGGTTAAAAATTCAAATACCCGCTCCCCCAACGGATATAAACGGTTACATTTAAAAAAAACTGAGAATGGAGTGGGCTATTATGAACGGCGCGAGCGCCGGAGTCGAGCGCCGTTCAAAAAGCTCGCGCCGTTCTTTGGCACGAGAGAACGGTGAACGTTTCCACCGTTCCTCTCCCTCTAAGCAAATGACAAACCGTTTAGATCTTATATAAACATACTTAAATGCAATGATATGTATAACTACCGACTTTTAATATATGTTTGTTAAGTGCACACGTCGACAACTTAGATCGACATGAACAATGTCATATTCTCCTAAAACAGATGTGGTAGGTTTTCTTATTTAAGTTAACTGTGAAGGCAAATATTAATTCATAAGTACGGCGGGGCATAATAAAGGATTCCTAACCTTCAAACCATGAAAACTCACCAAATAATGTACCTCCTCGGGTGGTTCCTTGTGAGATTATCAATGGCGAAAAGATACAAACGATCAATTGCAATAAAGAAAAGGAAGGAAACGGTTTGTCAATGAAAAGTAGATTTTTAAACTGTGCACTGTTGCTAGTCATATAAAACAGATTTTTTTTATTTTTTTAACAAATAAAAATAATAGTGTCAATTTTATTTTATATAAAGACGAAGACTTTTTTATAAATGAAAATTCCTAGAAGAGAGAGGCGACGTGCGGTGGACGAAGGTATTGTTTTGGATTTCCCGTATCGTCCCAGCCAGATGGAACTCACCATCACCATGTGTCCATGTCTCATTCATTCTTTGAATCAAGATCAACATTCACACAAAAATTATGTAAGTATAAGCAAAAAATAAAAAATCTTTAAAAGATAAAATTAAACAATTATTTTTGAAAGGCTATTTTATTACGAACGAGGCCTTCAAGAAGTAATCAAAAACAAAGAAAAAAACTAGACAGGACGGAAACAAAAACAAACAACCAAGAAGCCGCAGAAGGCGCACATAAAGCTAGCCTAAGAGAAATGTCAACAGGTCGAAAATCCAAATATTCCCGTTTGCCTCGACGATATAATCCGGCCAATATCCATGTTTTCAGACATCCATTGGATGGTGTGAAAAATATCTTCATCAATTACCATAGAGACCGAATCCGAAATTGCTTGGAAACTCATAATTCTCCACTTCCCAAAACTCCATATCGTACAATGCCAACTTCATCAAAGCTTTTTTATGTACGAGAACATCCAATAGCTTTAACATAAATTCTTAACAATATCCTCTATAGTGAACGAAGGAAACACCGAAGGTGAGCCGAGGTTCCACCAACTCCAAATCTTCCTCTAAATCGAAAGAACACAAGGTTCCATTAATCAATGTTATTGATAAATGGATCGTTAAATCTCTATTACTTCGACGTATGTACATTAATGAGGTGGATTACCCACGCTCCGCCGCGAAGCGCGAGGAACTAATGTTGCAACGGACCGATAACTCCAAGGGCCATTTTTGTAAATTGCTAAACAAAATATTAAGTTAACGGTCGTTACTAACGGCCATCGTCGTTATTTAACGTTCCCGTTATTTAATTTTCGTTTAAGTACCGATCGACCGACAAGGGACTATTTTCGTAATTGTTTAAAAAAATTAATTAATGGCGTTGTTGTTTTTCGTAATATGACCCCCCAAAAATAGTGGCGCGGGTCTATTATCGAAAATACCGATGGGCTATTTCTGTACATACCGGCGGTTCCGGGTGGTTTTTCGGGTCCAGGCGGTCGGTGATTTCCCGGGTCGTGTAAAATGTGCGTATGGTGTTGATTGGTTCGGTTATCAGGTTGTTTGGTTAGTTCGGTTAAAAAAAAATTGGGTCAACCTGAAAACCGAACCAAATTAGAATTCAACCAAACCAAATCAAAAACCGAATTTGAATTCGGTTCGTTTTTTTGGGTTGACCTGAATAACCTGAATTACCCGAATTATTTTAAAAAAAATTAATAAATTACCGATAAAAATTTATAAAAAAGTGTTTTTTATTAGGATAAAATTAGCTGGTTATATTAATATTATATAAATATAAATATATAAATATATATAATTATATATATATATATATATATATATATATAAGTAAGGATCAATAATAAGTTATCTTGAAAATAAGAAGGATAATAAGTAACTTTATAACCGCATAACGAAAGATGCACCAACTTAAAAATAGATGCATCCTTAGAATCTGGATGCATTATAATGCACCATAATGTGTTTCAAGCTTATAATTAGATGCATAAACGTATATTAGATGCATTTCATGTTTTCTTCACTTCCTTTTTTGTTTCCTCTGCATGTGTCGAAATCCAATGAAAATCAATTGCACCATCTACACATCAAATAACTTTCGAAACTCAAATTTTGCATCTAAATGAAATAGAAATCATCTATTGCAAGTCTGTTTTGCATCTCAAATGTTTGGATTTAGTCCACATCTCACCACTTTTATTTTAATTACTTCTCACTGGATCCCTACTAATATATATATATAAATATATAATATATAACATATATATATTAAAATATATATATATAATATACATATATATAATATATATAGATATATATATATAAATTATGAATTCGGTTTCGTTCAGATTGTCAAACTATATCCGAAAACCCATAATCGCATAGAAGTTTCGGTTCGGTTGTTTTCGGTTCGGTTCGGTTTCGTTTTTTCGGTTTTTTGTTTTTTCTACTCACCCCTAAAGGTGCGGGTTGTGTGAGGGTAGTTTCCGGGTCGGACGGGTGGGTCTGGGTTCGGGTCGACTGGTGCTTTGTGGGTTGGGTATCCCGCTTATTGTATAATTTATATAATTTACTAGGGTTTTAGCCGTACAATAGCAACGTACTTTCTCAAATGTTCCGTTTCGTACGATGAACTTTTATTTGTTACCACGTTAATGTTAACTAACTTCAAGTTGTTGTGTAACATATTGGACCAACCTTGACTGGCAACCGGAATAAAGTTTTTTAAAACCGAAAAAGCCTACGTGGCATTATTAATACTTCTCTAATGTTCCTTCGGTACGTGAACTTTTTTCTAAAGTTTTCCGTTTTGGTAATTTTCTGAAACGTGTGTATTAAAGAACGTGTGTAAAAATGTGTATTATAAATGTGTATAAAAATGTGTATAAAAATATGTGTATAAAAATGTATATATAAAATGTGTATAAAAATATGTGTATAAAAATATATATAAAAATGTGTATAAAAATATGTGTTTAAAAATATGTGTATATAAACGTGTATAAAAATGTGTATAAAAATGTGTATAAAAATATGTGTATAAAAATGCGTGTAAAAAAATATATGTATAAAATGTGTATAAAAATGTGTGTATAAAATGTGTGTATAAAAACGTGTATAAAAATGTGTATAAAAATATGTATAAAAATATGTGTATAAAAATGTGTATAAAAACGTGTGTAAAAATATGTGTCTAAAAATATGTGTATAAAAATGTGTATATAAAAACGTGTGTATAAAAATGTGTGTAAAAACGTGTGTATAAAAATGCTTGTATAAAAATATTTGTATAAAAATGTGTATATAAAAACATGTATAAATTTAAAAAATAATTATAAAAAAATAAACAATCGTTAGTATAAAGGACTAACGTTGCAAACGTTCATTGGCTAAAAAGCCTAACGTTGCAAACGGTCGTTAAGTGGAACAAAAATATAGCTGGTTCCGGTAAAACAAGTTTGATGGTGCAAATTAACACAAAACTTGAAAGTTCGTTACATTAAGTGGAACAAAAAAAGTTCACGTACCAAAACGAAACAATAAAGAAAGTACGTTGCTATTGTACGGCTAAAACCCAATTTACTACTAGTATATTATATAATTGCTTCGCGTGTAGCGACGGCGCGTTAATTTGTGTGTAATTTTCTTATCATTTTATCATATATATATACAAGGTTGGAGTAAGTGAAAATGAAGAAAATTTGTGATTTAGATTGCAACTAAAAGACTGGTTGGTTTATAGGTATGACAATAGAGGAATGGAATTCACTACAAATAATATGTTTGGTTAATGGGTTTGATTTATGAAAATGGGTATGAAACTCATAAAACTAGACATAATCTAAACCCGTTAAAAGCGGTAGGTTTATAAGACCCACATATTCCGAAACCTATAGTGATTCTTTTGACAAACCAAACATCTCCTAACGCTTAAATATTTATTTATTTAATAGATTGCATTATTTTTTAAAAGTGAGGCTATTTCAATCAAACAATATTCCTCATTTTCTAAAATTTTATGCTTTAAATAAATGTGTTTTCTCTTTATATCTAACTAGACGAATACCCGTGCAAAGCAACAATGTATAACAACAAATACTTATACTTGCAAACTTGTAGTACTGGTATAACCATTGATGCAACACTTACGAGTTCAATTTGTAGTCATCGCGAGAAAAAAATTTGGATCAGAAACGAAAATGATAAAAGTTTGAGCATTAAACAATATTTAAATTTAATTTCCGTCTAACTTAAAAGAGGATATTGATGATTGAAGTTTTAAAATGTGAGTTCTGTATTCATATACGTGTTAGGTCGTGTTTCTTTTTTTTCCTCTTTGGAAACAGGTGCCTGATTGGATACCATGTCTTTTTGTAAAAAAAAAGTTAAATAAAATTGTGTTTCTTTTTAGTGCTTAATGAAAAACCACTTCACAACCTTTTATCAGATTTAATGGCATCAAAATACACAAACAACCACTAAAACTAATTTCAAATCAAAGATGAATACTAAAATCATTCAACAGATCACTTTGCAATTCTTCTAAAAATTGACAAATAACATTCACATAAATTGATGAATAAGCACAATCATAAGTGAATGAAGAGGTTGAATTCGCCGTAAACCCCAAATATTGGTAACACGGTGGGTAACAGTGGATAAATTATACTTATATTCAAAACCCATTCGAAACGTCGGGCGTGCTACAGTGGCCGGCCCACTGGGCTCCCAGTTTGGGCCGGCCCATTTAACTTTTTTTTTCTTAAAGAAATTAGGTAATATAAAAAATTCCTCGAGCCAAAATAAGAAAGAAAAAAAAATTACAAAACTACTAATTTATTCAGATAAAAAAAATACCCGCGACATGAGGCCCAACACATAAGCCCATATAAAAAAATAAACTATTAAACATGAGACCGAAAAAATAAACCCAATATAAAAAAAAATTGCTCGGCACAAAATAAGAAAAAAATTACAAAAGTATTGATTTAATCAGATAAAAAAAAGTACTCGCGACATGAGGCCCAACACAAAGCTTTCTATGTGTGACTAACTCGAATTCGTGACCGTAAGGAACCTACGTGTCGCGGGCGACCTTCGTCACCCACGAAACTTTATCCGCGTGTGTGGGACTATAATATGTATAATAGTCACACAAATTTTGGTGTGACCAATACCACTTTTTTACTAGTGGCCATTAGGATACCATAATCCTAGAGTCTAGTGCCATTAATTAAATCTGAAGATACGCTTAACCGCGCTTTCAAGTGAGAGTTTTTGGAGCCTCTGTGGAAGCGGGTTACAAAGGCAAGACACAAAACATGCTATCAGCGCCTACTTGCCGTTAGGTAAAAGTAAACTGCCATATCATGCCTCACTTACTTAACTCTTTACGCCGACTCACATTCTTCATCTTTTGTGAGTTTAGTATTCGAGGACATGTGAGTTTTCATTGGTTTAGAATCTTCTAAGCCAAATTTCTTAAGCATTTCTTTAATATTACTTAGATTGAGTAAAGAATTCCCATCATCCATTTCTAATTTGTAATCCAAAAGAAGAAGAAAAGTCACACCATCATGCTCATACTCGTCCAGCATGATTTTGGCAAATATATCACACATGTCGTTGACAATCGAATACCGAATATGAATTTCATTACATTATATGAACAATTACGAGATTTGAACTTTTCTCTTAGTAAAAAAGAGTGTTATCTACCATTCCATCATTTTATATTCATGTTTAATAAGGAAAGCTTTTAATCTATCATACCAAGCTTTGGGTGCTTGTTTAAGACCATATAAAGCTTTCTTTAATTTATAAACATGATCCGATTTTTCAAAATCAATGAATCCTGGAGGTTGTGCCACGTATACCTCCTCATTGATAAAACCATTCAGGAATGCACTTTTTACACCCATTTGGAATAGTTTAAAATCTAAGGCACAAGCATAAGCTAATAAAATTCTAATGGACTCAAGTCTAGCAACCGGGGCATAAGTTTCATTATAATTGATGCTCTCTTGTTGGTTGTAGCCTAGAGCAACTAACCTAGCCTTATTTCGAGAAACAACACCGTTCTCGTCTAACTTATTTCTAAATACCCACTTAGTTCCTATGATTGTCATATTCCTAGGTTGTGGAACTAACTTCCAAATGTAGTTAGCAACAAATTGATTTAATTCTTCTTGCATGTCGACTATCCAACTTTCATCTCCTAACGCTTCATTCAAATTCTTATGTTCTATAGTTGATATAAAACAAAAGAAGTTACTTTGGTTTTGGGCTTGTGACCTAAGGGTTCTTTGGTTAAGGTTTCCTATGACATTTTCTAATAGATGGTTCCTAGATTCCTTAATGTTGACTATTTCATCAATCTCTAAAGTTTCATCCATAACGTCATTTTCTAGGTTTTTCTTTTCAGTGACCTTAATTGCTTCTTCTTCATCTAAGTCATCATCCACCAAGGGTGATGTCTTAGAGGGTGGAGGAGTTTCGTCGAATGCCACGTTAAGTGATTCTTCGACTTTCCTAGTATGTTTGTTTAAGATGATGTAGGCTTTACTATTTTGATAATAACCTAAAAAGACACCTTCGTATGACTTTGGGTCAAACTTGGAAAGGTAGTATTTGGTGTTCAAAATGAAGCACTTGCTTCCAAACACTCTAAAATAATCTAATGTAGATTTCCTACCTCTTAAAAGTTCATAAGGTGTTTTTCCAAGAATGGCTCTAATGAGAATTCGGTTGAGAATGTATGTTGAAGTATCTACGGCGTTACACCAAAAATTTTGTGGCAATGATTGCTCATTCAACATAGTCCTACTCATTTCTTGAAGTTTCCTATTTTTCCTTTCGACCACGCCATTTGATTGAGGAGTTCATGGAGCCGAGAAGTTATGTGTAATACCATTGGCATTACAAAACACTCCAAATTGCACCTCAGTATCAAATTCTCTACCGTGGTCGGTTCTTATTGACACTATTGAACAACCTAATTGGTTTTGAATTTGCCTACTAAATATTTCGAATTGATCAAAAGCTTCGGTTTTGTCCTTAAGGAATCTAGTCCAAGTATACCTAGAGTAATCATCTACTATGACTAGGGTGTAACGATTTCCTCCGTAACTCCATACGGCAGATGGACCAAAGAGATCCACATGTAGGAGTTCTAAGCATCTAGTCGTTGAGACTATATTATTAGCTTTGTGAGTAGCGTGGCTTGTTTTCCCATTTTACAAGCATCACAAAAATGTTGATCAAACTTAAGCTTAGGTAGGTTTCTAACTAATTCCTTAGAAGCCAACGATTGAATGAGATGCATGTTTGCGTGACCTAACCTCCTATGCCACAATGTGGAATTTTCATCAATCGTAGCTAGACAAATTTGATCCTTTGGCTTATTTCCTAATTTCATCACATATAAGCCTTTCTTCCTAATACCTCTACCTATGACTTTACCGTCCTTAGTGATTTCACTATCATGTTCAGAGAAAGTTACTTTACACTTATTGTCACATATTTGTCCTATACTTAGCAAGTTAAATCTTAAGTTATCAACATGTTCTACATTATCTATTTTGAGAGAGTCATTAGAGATCGTACCTTTGCCAATGATGTTACCGCGAAGATTACTACCAAAAATGACGTTACCTCCATTGTATGCCTTGTAAGTGGAGAAGAGCTTTCGGTTGCCCGTCATATGTTTAGAGCATCCGCTATCCTTGATCCATTCGTCAGGTTCCAAGTCGACTCCAAGGCATATCTATTTATATAGTACAATGACTCAAACATTTGGTCCCCAATATCTCATGGGTCCAAAATTGTTAGTTCCAAACAACCCTTACATTTGATGCAATTGTTTGGGATGTGAGAATGGAAGACACATTTCCCATGGCATGTAACTTTGACGTGGAAAGTTATTCCAAGTTACGGGAAAGCCATGAGGTTGGTTTTGTCGACCAACATGTCTTTTTGGTTGCGGTGTTTTAGGACGAGAATAATTATTATTGACTCTTCTAGGAGGTGGAGTTTTTGATCTAAAATTGGGTTTCGAAAATCCAACTTCGGGCTTTGACAATGGCTTATAGAATTGTTTAACTTCATTGTCACTAGCAACAGGAATTTTGACTTTGTTTACAATTATGTGTTTTGGTCTAGGACCCAAAATAGATTTTTGAAAAGACACAGTTTTCTCAGATCCAGGATCAACTGCCTTCTCAGATATTCGCCTTTTTGGGTGTCGGTCACGTTGATTTCATTTTGGCGGGGCCGTCAGAACATTAGAGGGAGGCAGCCCAATGTTGTATGGTCGTACCTGATTTATGGGAACCAAAATCCATCAAAGACGCCTTTTTCTGAGAGTTTTTACAAATTATATTTCCTTTGTTCCCACAGATGATCGGCTCACAACTGAACTTAAACCCTAAACCTAATTTATCACCGGGGTTGATGATTACTTAGGCACTGTTCACTTTCAAGCAATGTGTAACTCTTTTCAAATTTATTCATCTATGGATCATCTTTGGAGGTTTTTTTCATTCTCAATTTAAAGTAAATACACATTCACATTCGAGCATCAACTCCCTTGTTTTTCTCGAATAATGGATAATTTAGTCTTTGTAGTTCTCAAAGCTCATTTCACTAAGCTTTTTCTTGAGATGGCTTTTAGCTATTTGTTTTTAGTGAATTAGAGTTTAGGAACTCATTTTGCATAATTTATCATATTCATTGTCTAATCTATATCATCAATTGCTGAGTTTTCCATCAGCTAAAGTAAGAGGTATTCGGATCATACCTCACTAGATGCATGAGCAACAAGACATTTTTCGACTTTGCCCTTCTCATCAACTTCTTCACCGCTATCACACCAAGACCCTCCGACAAAGGCTTTTGGAGTTTTCTCTTTCGCGGTTGTTTTGGACATTCTCAAACAGAAGATTTAGGGTCGCCCGCATCTAAAGTATTTTTCTATCATGATTTACCCGGTCTTGCCATCACGGCTTCTTTGGAACTCTTTTTGTCGATCCGAGGTTGTCTCATCGAATCTACCGTCATTCTTCCTAAAGAAGTGTATACAAGTCATCTTACCGCCATGGCAATAACTCTTCGTCTTTCACTACCGGAATTCGAGGACACTCTTCATCACTAGATACTTTCTTAGACTTTAATGCACAGAGATTACCTTCAACTTTTGCTTGACAAATTTCAGAATCTTTCTTTCTGATAGATCATCTCATGTACTTTGAGGTTTCCAATGAGCTCAACAAGAAGATATGATGATCAAGTCCTTGATTCTTCACTTGCCGTGACCTTTGCTCTCATTAGTGATGTAGACCTAAGAGCTTTCCTTCTAACCAAATTTAGATTTTCATTACTAGAATTAAACCTCATCTGTCGGGTTTCGGGAGCCTACTAAAGACTAAGTAATAAATAGTATTCAAAATACTAGCAGAAAAAGCATTATCTATAAATTCATCTTCGCGATAATAGACGAATCGGTTCATAATATGTGTGACAAAAAGGTCGATCTTATTATCATTGACTTGACTATTACACCTGATGAGCGGCTAAAGTAATAAGGTTTTATCCACAAATTTCTTTTGCCGAATTACACACAAGGTGAAATTCGTTCTCATAATTCTTTTCTCGCAAAGCAATTTTACAAATAACCATTTTGGCTTCATTATCTTTTTGCATGCCATCTTTTAAGATCATCCATCATGTTTTTTCAACTAGGGACAAACCTCATCAAAGGTTAGGTTTCCGCCGGATTTTGTATATAGGATTGAGAAAATCACCATTGGTAATAACCAAATCCAAAGTTCTAGATCTTTTGATTTAAACATATTCTCGAATCTATTTTTTCCCAATAAATAAAAGACTATCGCTTTCAAAGAGTGGTCTGGTCTTTTGCACTAGATTCGCCCTTCTAGATAGTTGCGTCGGAATCCATAGACTATCAGACTCCAAGCATTAAACGTTAACCAATAGACTTATCTAAAATCTGAGTGACCGTGCGTCCTGAAGCCGTACTAATTTCTCTGCTTAGAAACTCAGAAGGTGGGAGGGCGGGGGGGGCGCGTTTGAAGATAATTTTTATTGATTAATTCAGCGTTTATAAAAGTTTCGCGAGCTTATGACACAATAGTTTGGATTCGAGTGTATTGCCTCAATCAGACCCCCAAATATACATCACAACTCAAGAACTATCTAGACAATGCTAGTAATCAAAGTAAGAGAGGTAGATGGCAAAGAAATTGCAACAACCAGACACCGAGATTATAGTGGAGATATCGGCAACGAAGCACCTCTTCTTCCTACCTCCACTCCCCATACCCCACTCAACAGTATTTACACTAATGTCAACAAGCTCCGCTTAGGCAAGAAAACCGTTTACACATCGCTTACTACTTTTCCGACATCTAAGCTAAATGTCGATGTCTAGTCTTAGCTAGAACTCCAATACTACACGACTTCACAAGTATTCACACACACACAGATATACAACTCTTGAATGCATCACACAATCCAAATCACAAACCAATATATAATATACACACTTAAAGAGGGCAGACTTGGATCACCGACGTTAAAGACGCGGTCTATTTTGAAGATCTATAGAGTCCTGGATCCCCTACTTTGCGATTTCCTCTTTATACAGATTAAGAGTCTCTCATAGTATTGATCACGAAGTTCATTTAGTATTCCATTGAGTTGAACTTTACGGTGATCACATCGCGGTCTCTCAAAGTCAAAGGTTTGCATGGCTTCTCAAAGGCCTAATAGGCTTTGCGTGCTCGAGCTCAATCAGCCCAGAATCACATGCCTTTACCGTACATGAACTTGTATGAGGGAGACTACACACCGACTTTGGGTGTTTTTGTATTAAGCGGAGAACGGGAAGCGCCTAGAGTGAATCATTCTAGTTTATCCGACCCAATGAGGCACGGTCTCCGCCTATGGTCCTCTTCAAGAATTCGTTTCAAGACACGATTGCGATACCCTCAACTTGCCCACCGATTGTTGTGGTGACACGCATGGAGAGATGATGAGATAACTCCGATTAAGCATGACCTTTGGGAACTGGTCATTGCAAAAAATGGGTTCTACACGATCAATTATGATAGCAAACGAAGGGGTACTGTAATCAGGCGAAGATGAGAGTTTAGAGAAATTTGCAAACAACTCGGGCTCATTGGTAGGGAGCGTTTCGCTTCACACCACCATTTTGACAAGAGTCGACGGCCATCGAGTATATATTTGTTCCTCCTTGAAGACTGGAACCAGCCCCCATGAAATCGATGCCCCAACCCTCAAAGGATTTTGCAAACTTAGATGGAATTTTGTGCATTTCATCACGTGCGAAATTTTTCCTTGACCGTGCGACAATTCACATGCGATTGACCAAGTCATGGGCATCAGTCGATAAATAGAGGAGGACCAATAAAATCCTGATCAAAAAACCTTTTTGGCGGTGTAGTTTGGCACCACGTAAATGTCCCTCGGTGTGTCCAACTAAGGCAACTATGAGGATATCAATAGCTTCTGGCCCGAGACACAGCCGCGCTAGAAGTGATTCCACTGGTATCCGTACATATTTTAAGAAATAGGGTCGTCCCAAAAGTAGGTTTAACATCCTTGTAAAACCTTGTTCTTTTGTTGGGTATGACCTCCTTTAACAATGAAATACCCTGCGTGGTAATCGTTGCAAAATTCGGCAAACCACGGGGTAAATTGAGCCACCATCGAAATCACCAAATTAATTTGACCAGAAGAAGGAAACGGTTTCATTTCACTCCTTTGGGTCGAGCACATTTTCATAAGGATTTTCTAATGGGAACAAGATGATCGGCCCGCGAAGATTCTCAGCTCCTTTGCGTGTCAATGTACTTGACACTCTTGAACTCTTGAAGTGGACGCAGAACCCCACTAAGCTATACGTCGCCTTAGAATCGTTTTAGCAAATAGATATGTTAGGCGTCGGAGTGATCGTATACAACATAATGCTCTTGTTCAAGATGACATATAAGACCAAGGATTTTTTCAAAAGGCATACACCATGGCTAACATTTCATTCTCTGTCGTGGTGTAATGCGATTTCTAGCCTCGTCAGTGTTTTAAACAAGCAAGTGTATATAGGCCTAAAGTGTTTTTCAGACTTGCCAAACCAAGACGCACCTATGCAAAGTCCATGCATATCCTACATAAGCTCAAACAGGTAGGTCCCAGCGGGGGCAATCAAGATTGAGCATCGTTAGATTTTTTTAATTTGAATGTTCAAAATCTTAAATACATATAATTGAGATATGATGAACGGAGTATCTCTTCTCAAGAACGCGACTGATTCCAATCGTCGGAAATTTTGGCAAACAATCGTAATGAAACCTGTCGCGGTAGAAACCGGCATGACTGGAGAAAACATCGAACTCCCTTAAACGGTGTGTGGGACATAAGGTAACTAGCAATCCACATCTCGTCATTCTGGCTTTATCGACCTCAATCCCATGTTTGGATATTCATTATGGCCAAGGACAATTCCAACCATTCTAACCAGAGAAATGACTCGTTTTCCAATTTAGACAAAGATTGGTGTCTTACACAAACCCTTTTGTAGCATCTTGTCCACACCGACGAGAGAGGCAATTTCTGAATAATTTTCCTAAGACCAAGAAGTCGACCATGAAAGAACGTATCCATCGTTTTTATTCTCTTCGATCATATCATCGCGAAAAGATAGCCTCATCACACCTTTGAACGTAGCCCTTGCCTTGCATTAAGCCGTCAAGGCATGCGAGACGATAAGCAAACACTTCCATAAGGACACGTGAAACGCTGGTTTTTTTATTCTTGATAACTGAAGGGACAGATGGGAATTTGAAAGTAACCCGAGAACAACCATCGCAGAAAACAATAGTAATTGTTTCCCGCTAATCTCTCGAGCCAATTTGATCCATAAACAAAGCTGGATAAGTGGTCTTTCAGTAGCTTCATTTAACTTCGTCAGTCAATATCGACATACACGCCAACCGACCGTAACCAATCCGATTCGGATCAAATCATTTCATCATTTTTCAACAACCGTACAGTACCACCATGTTTTGTCGTGTAGCAGCAACAATGTACGGGGCACAGTTCCTAAGGACTATCCGCACAGATCGGGTAAATTAATCCGCGTCAAGAAGTTTTCCAACCTCCGCTTTATTGATCACTCGAGGATACTTTTCGGATTGACACCGTCGTTGTGTTGGACTAGCCGGTTTTTGTAGTCCTCTTCCATAAGAATCTTGTGCCAGTTACACAAAATTCTGGGTTTAATACCCTTAATGTCGGTTTAAGAGTTTCCCAAGCGAAGATCGCTGTGAGTAACAAATCAAACCTTATATATGAGAGCGGCTTTTTCCTCACACTCAAGTCCTTTAGCAAATATGAACTGAGTACACTTCGTCGACACCTCCAAAAAGAGCTGGTAATATCTCGAGATGATAGAAGGTTAAGATCCTTGAGAGTGACACCTCGGGAGGTTCATCAATTGAAGATTAATTTAGTTTTTGAGCGCTCACAGACTTTGAGTTTTCTTTTTTCCCAAATTCAGTCAAAATATTCCTTGAGTCTGGGAGGGGGTAAATGATAGGATTTCATCATTGAGTAAATGCTAACAAGAAGGAAGAATACCCTCTCTGGGTTCGGAAATAATAGTCATCAACTCCGTGAAGTTGAGATCAAACTTTGAAGAGCCAGAAAGCGTTGACTTCCTCGAAGAAAAAAATCACTATCCCCCGAAAGGAATGAGTGAGGTCGTAGAAGAGTAGAAACGATCGAGTCCAGAAAAAGAGAGTTTGGATCTGCCAATCAACGGATCACATCGAAGAAACCGAGAACTTCTATGAGAATACTCTCACAACCATTTCAAATGACTCGATTCGGTAACGACTTATCATTGTAATTAGAGGAGTATCTCGAAGTCTTAGAGATCAAGATTGCAAATTTATGGGGCTTCCATTTCCAACACGAAGAGTTAATTCACCCCTTCGTAACGCATCAATCAAGCACGTCCGGGTCTATTAAAGAAGGATCTCTTCTGAGAATTATGGTGAACTCCGGGGGAGATCAAGGCACAAAGTCTACACTACCAAAGGTCTGGCTGCGGGAATTGGAACTCTTTCCTACTTTCTTAATGTCGACATATTCGGCGATACCGAACGGTTGGGAGACCCGAAAACGTCCGAAAGTTCAGAGTCATATAAGTAGGAGTGAGCTTCCGGAAGAGAAAGAATTTATCCACACAGATAATGGAATATAAAGATTTATGCTATGCACCAATGATCGGAAACCCAAGAGATTAAGCACATCATCTATTCTGGGAAAATCACACGTATGAGACAAAATTTACCCGGGGTCTCCAAGTTTTCGGGGTAATTTGTTATTTTAAGGATAACCGCCGAGCAAATGCTCATACAACAAGATCAGCCCATTTCATTTAATTTCTCTTTGCTTTCCAATCAAACTCATAAGTCTGCTAATAAGCAAAATATTAAGGCATGTAGAATAAAGCACCCACGAACTAAATTTTCGAAATATGCAAAATCTGAAATAATTAGGTAAAATTTTCTCAATTTGATAGCTTGTTCTCACAGAACTTTTCGGTCAAAAAAGTTTTATAAGTTTCTAGACGGATACTAGAATTGATGTTTCGGGTAGGCATCGGGCACTAACAGGGGCAACAACGGCTCGGAATTGGTACATGAGGTTTGAACTAGGACAACCTAGACAGTTGACTCTTTTGGTACTATCCGTTCGTCTTTAATGCTTTCGTTATTAGTAGGAGGCACCGTGTCCTTTGTCACCTCGGTTTCACGTTTCACTACTTTAGGAAGAGAAGAAGTAGTAGTAGGAATCGTGGGTCCTTGATAAGCAACACCGCTTCGGGTGGTAATACCCTTCAAATCTACCTTTGGGTTAGTAATGGTATTACTAGGGAGTATCCCTGAACCTGAAGTAGAAGCGGTATTGGAATTCACAAATTTGGAAAGCATGTCCGTTAAATTGGTTATTTGATTTTGTAAGTTTTGATTTTGGTCTTGCATATTTCTCATAACCGCATCATTAGCCTTGACATAGCTTTCAAAATCATTCTTTATCACACCTTTGTGTTTTGTAGGAGCCCGGAGCTTGGTAATGGTGGAGCTTGGTGGACGGGGTTTGATTAATCGGTGGTACGAAAAAATTTGGCTTTGTGTTGGTAATTATCCCCCGGTTTTGGTTGTAACGGTTTTGGTTATTTCCTTGGTTTTATTGAATGGGAGGAAAACCGGGAGGTCGAATTTGATTTGCAATCGGGGCTCGGTAACCGGTATTTCCTTGATTGAAATTAGCCGCGGCGGCTTGAGAGACGTATTCTTGAATATTGTCACGATAAACGTTGCCATCGGTGGCGGGACAATTTCGGTAAGAATGAGCACCACCGCAAGTTACACAATTTTCCTCGACCGCTTTTACGGGAGCGGGAGCTTGGGATTGGTTTTTCTTATCGAGAAGTAAAGCTTTCACCATATCTTTAAGTTTGGCAACATCGGGAGAAATATCGGGGGTAAAATTGCTCGTACTCACTTTGGCAACAACCGATTTGTTATGTGAATTACGAACTTTGGATTTGCTCTTGGTGATTCTTAGGCAATCACGGGGTATTTTATCCAAAAAATTACCACCCGCAGCAGAATTCAACGAATCCTGATCATTAGAGTTCAAAGCATTATAGAAAGTATCGAGTTGATGTAATTCTGAGAATCCATGATGTAGGCATGCCCGAAGAAGATCGTTGAATCAGTCCCATGCCTCGTAAAAAGTTTCATCAAATCGTTGTTGAAATCTCGTGATTTCATTT